>ML100334.1:27755-93065 GCA_003697995.1 Taxidea taxus jeffersonii | reverse complement strand
AAAAAAAAAAAAAAAAAAAAAAAAAAAAAAAAAAAAAAAGCTGAAACAAAGATGGCTGTTTATGGTCTGAAGATAATCGGCACAGACCTAGTTTGTAAGTCCCAGTACCATCAGAGACCTGGGCCTCCTGAATCTTGTGGCTCTACCATCCTCAGTCTTCATGTGCCACTCCTGGCCCAACATGGCTGCTCACACTCCAATAGCATATCCACATTCCAGCCATCAGGAAAAAAGAAAATGGGAAGAAGGAACCCAGGGTACATGCGAGCCATCTTTGGCAATTTCCCAGAAGCTGCCACACAAAAGCTTGCACTTCATAGACCACGACTTACATGGTTACATCTAGCTGCCAGAGAGGCTGGGAAATGTATTGTTCAGTGTCCCTGGCCATGTGTTTGTTGGCCGAAAATTCTCCACGGTTCCAGTCCATTTCATCACGTCTTACAAGTGAAACACTGGCTGTCCTTATTTCCAGCCCATCCTTTCCGGGATCGTGGACATCCACAGAAGGCATACGGTGCCTCCCTCCAGAGCAAAGGGCAGGCATTCTGCCCATTATAAAAGATTCGGTTTAAAAGAGACTCTTAATGTCATAAAACAAACTGAGGGGGGTGGGGGGAAGAGGGGTTGGGAGAGGGTGGTGGGGTTACATTATATGTTTAAATAAAGCTAAAAAAAAAAAAAGATTCGGTTTCCCCACGTTTGCATCCCTCGCCTGAAATGCAGCCCACGTGTGTGCAGACCTCACCTGGGCCCCTCTGTGAAGCCCTTGGGGAACTGAGGCTGCCACTGTTCTGCTTCTGCTGAGAACAACAAAACGTCCCTCATCTCTGGCCCAGGAGCCTCAGCTCCTGCCAGCAGCTAGGACGTGGGCCAATTTGTTAGCTTATAAATAGGACAAAATCACAGATATTCACAATTCTTGACAGTGTCCAGCTACAAATCAGGGTTTCTGCCAGGATAGTTCCTAAAAGTTTACCACAAGTCCCTTCCCAGCTACTTGAACTGTGCCCACAGGTGTTTTCTGGTGCCTCTGCCCCTCCCACAACCAGAGGGAGAGCTCTTCAGGCGAACTTCAGCCACTTCCAGAATCCCAGCAGGTCCTGAAATGCCCAAAGGCGGGGGGAGCCACCGCACCTGCTCACCTCTTCAGCTCTGAGTGTTTACTCAGGGCCCCATGGACCGCCTGGTCCCCACTAGTCAGTCCCCACATTAGAGGAGGGTGCTGAGACCTCCTCTGGCTTCTCCATCTGGAGTGACTTGGTGACCCACTCCTCAGTTCCCTGAACCAAACTGCACCCCTTCTCTTTCCCCACCCATCTCTTCCAGATCCCCCTCTCCACTCCCCACTTCCCAACCGAGGTCTCCCAGGCCAGATCCGCCTAGTACAACAACCCTCAGTTGGCCCATTCTGCAACTGCCCCCGTGGCCTGAGACAGGCCTCCTCTGGGCAAGGAGGCTGGGGCCTGGCCAGGCCCACCTCACCCTCACCCCGACTCAAGATGCTCATGTGTGCGTGGTGAAAACAACTCCAGGGCATTCTGCACCTCCCCACCACCCCACCCTGTCCCTCTCCTCTTCATCCTGCAAACCAGAACTCCTTCCAAAGTCACCCTGACTCCTCTTACCCCTACGCCACTCCACTATCCAATCACTGGCGGAGCCCTGCCTCTAAGTCTCTCTGGTGTCTTTCCCCTCTGCCCCAAGTCCACTGCCCTGTTTCAGACCCCGTTACCTCTCACTCAGAGTCCAGGCTCCAAAGAGGCACCCAAGTGACCATTCTAAGAAGTAAATGGAAGTAAATGAGCTCCTAGCCCTCACCAGCCACTGAACCAAGTTTAAACTCCTAACCTCGGAACCTAAGACCTGATTGTTCTATTTACCCAGCTTGTCTCTGTCCTGCTACCTCCTACACACCCTCATGTTCCAGGCACACCAGGCTACTCTGCAGATCTGACAAGCTTAGAGGCACCTGCACTCTCACACCTGCTTTCACGTCTGCTGGGAGCGCCCTTCTCTCCTCTCCCTGACCCCTTCCTGAGCACCTACCAATTTCTATCCATCTTTCAAGACCCAACTCAAGCACAACCTCAGGAGTTGTCCCAATGTGCCTCCATGATCCAGGTGACCAGGCTCTGTCCCTAAGTGTATATGCACATTGTCGCTATAAAGACGTGTCCCGATTATTTGTTCACATTGCCTGTCTCTTCTTCCAGACCATAAGACCTTAGAGAGCAAGGATCAGAACTGTTCAACTTCATGACTCAACCAGGCTCAATACGTCCTTGTCAACTGAATAAACGGATTGTCCCTCACTTCACTCACTTCCAATCCCAAGGCTAGCTCATCCATGCGCTGTGAGCAAGTAACATAGCCCCAAACAGAATCCTCAGCTGCTTCCCTGAGGGTTTCAGGCTAGGAGAGGATTCCAGGATGGGGGAAAAGGAGAGTGAGGCTGGGCAGAAGTGAACGGGGTCTGCCCCTCATGAAGACCAAGCAATGAGGGGCACAGAGAAGAGTCAGGTCCTAAAGGAAATACAGACCCAGGTCAGATCATCTGGAGCAGCACGTCCATCTCCTTTCTGGTATAAGCATGGTGGGGATACGGGGGCAGGACCCGGGGCAGGCCTCCAGGTCTAGATTTGTACCAGATGCTCCCAGAGCCAGCAAGCCAACCCAGGAGGAATCCCTTAATATCACTCTCAGGAAATCCAGGGTTCAAGGTGTTTCCTAGGCTCCCAGGACAGGAAGCTCAGTCCCGTGCCAGGGACTCTGCCTCCTGCGTCATTGCCTTACACGACGAGAAGAGAGAGACCCTAAATGATGAAATCTGGATTACACATTAAAAGGCTTCCAGCCCAAAATGCAAGGAGATATCCCAGACTGGGTCTTGGAACAGAAAAAGGATATGAGTGGAAAAACATGAAATCCAAGAAAAGTATGTTGTCTGGTTAATAGTATTGCACCAATGTTAATTCATTTTTGACCAATGTACCAGGGTAATGTAAGATACTATCTTTGGGGGAAGCTGGGTGAAGAGTATATGGGAACTCTTTATGCTATCTTTGCAACTTTTCTGTAAACCTAAAATTATTCCAAATGAACTAAAATAAAATACACACACACACACAGAGACTTTAAAATGTAAGCTCAAGGGACGCCTGGGTGGCTCAGTTGGTTAGGCAGCTGCCTTCGGCTCAAGTCATGATCCCAGCGTCCTGGGATCGAGTCCCACATCGGGCTCCTTGCTTGGCAGGGAGCCTGCTTCTCCCTCTGCCTCTGCCTGCCACTCTGTCTGCCTGTGCTCACGCGCTCTCTCTCTCTCTCTCTAACAAATAAATAAATAAAATCTTTAAAAAAATAAAAAAATTTAAAAAAAATAAAATGTAAGCTCAAGTTTTAAGAGGCAGAAAGAGAAAGAAAGCATGAGTTTCAATGGAAGGTAAAGGAGCAAGAAGGAAGGATATGTATTTCATTCTTAAGAATCTGAAGACCTGGATTATAGTCATTCATCCACTCAACAAATATTTACTGAGCATCTACTATGTACCAAGCATTGTTTTCAGAGCTCCGGATACTGCAGTAAACAAAACAGACACATCCCCACTGGAGCTTATATTTAAGTAGGTTGAGAGCTTAATAGTACCTCCTCCCACTCGGGGCTCCAGCACTCAGCTCCTGAATGGAGAAAGTGGGGCCAGTTCCTGGTCACATCAGGGTGCAGGATGGGCTTTGCTTGACCTGAGAGCTCAGCAGACCTGAGGTGGCTCCCGAGAGGGTTCCCCATTGGGCTAACTCCTTCTCAGCTTCTAACTAGTCATGAAACTAGGAGCCTGGGCTTTCAAGTTCCTAAAATAAGGGAAATAATAAGAAACCAAATCTGTCCCTGAAATACGTTGAAACTCAGTAGGCATGAGAGTGTATTCCAAGTGCCTGTACTAATGTGATTGTTGTAATATTCACATTCAGGCCAAGAACTGGGTTAGGACTTCTCTTCTGTAGTTACTCCAAACCCTCCTCTCTCCGTCGTCAAAGAATCCTCAGAACTGGAGCAGAAACTCGAAGCAAACTTTACGTGCTCTCCGCGTGCAGGGCGCCAGGCCCGGTGGTCGGCAGGGACCAGCAGCTCCACGATCGATCGTGGCCAGGGTCAGGCCCGCGCACCCAGCCGGAGCTCAGACAATCCCGCCACAGCCGGCGGGAACTCGGAGCTGCACCCGGGCCTGCGCCCCCCACCTCCCACCCCGCAGCAGCCTCGTTTCCCGCGGGGGCAGGGACTGGCGGCCAGCGCCTGGGGTGCCGCGGGAGGCACCGAGGCCCGGGCTGTGCCCCTTTGGCCCCCAGCCCAGCCGCCCTCGGAGGGAAAGTTGTTGCTCAACCTTGAGGAATGCGGAGCCCAAGCGGCGGCGAGAGGAAGCGGCGCGAGATTACGGCGACAGCCGCCGGGGACCGCGCCGGGGCGGCGGGCGGCGAACTTCGCCCAAATGCAAACAGCGGACCCGGCCCGGGAAGCGGCGCCACCCGACGCCCCCGCCCGCCGGCAGCCGGGAGGTGACAACTACGCGGGCGGCCGCGGGCGCGGCGCGGGGCTGCGATGGCCCAAGCCAGGCGCCCTCCCCCGAGGCCGCTGGGGAACGCAGGGCAGAGGCAGGCCCCAGGACCCGGCAAGAACCGTCCTCTGAAGACTCCAAGGCAGCAGGGAGTTTTGGGTTTTCTGTTCACTATCGGTCTCCCACGCCGAAGCGTACCTCATGAACATAGTAGGCGCTCAAGAAACATTTTGGAGAGAGTGATCCAACCCCCCAGCCCCCACCCCCGCGTCAGTTTCCCCCATGTACCAGGAAAGGTGGGATCCCCGAGGCCCCTGGCCACTCTGAAATTCTAGGATGCTGAGATTAAATCCCATGTGTACTGCTGTGGTTTTGCTTTTAGTTCTTCAGGGACATTTTTAGTGCTACCCTTTATGATGTGCCAGGAGTGAATATGACACCAGATGGCTTTTTTTTTTTTTTTTTAAATAAGAAAGAAGACAAAGGGAGGGAGAAAAATATTTTCCAACTGGCAGTGCTGACAGCATTTTGGAAGAGAATCCAGGGAGGCAAAGAGGAGCTGTTTCAGCTTGATTTTTTCCTCCTCCCGCACACTCTGCTACCCTGGACTCCACCATAGATGGGGTAGATCATACTGGAGCTTTTTATAGAAGAGGCAAAGGGAACATATCACAGGAAACTCCACCCAGAGTTGGTCCTTGCTTTGTCCTCCCGGCTCTCCCAGAGGACGGGTTCCTGAGCCACGGGGTTATGGACCACAGCTATAGGCAGGGCTCTGGTGGAAGGCAGACTCTGGTGTTAATTAGAAGACCAGAGAGACACCTGGCAAATCAAAAGTTAGAGCTCTCTGCCTGGGGAGCATTAAGGGAAAAGCCAATATGGCAATGTCTTTTCTGGATTTCCTCTTCTCTGGAATCCCAACTCCCTCTCTTCACACAGGGAGGAGAGGAACTGGTCCTCGAACAGAATGGCCTCCGGCTTGGTTCTTAATGTTGTGGCAAGAAGGGAAATTCCCAGAATGAGCCAGTTTGGCAGCACGGGCAACCGTGTCAACCGGAGATACTGCAGTCAGACAGCTTGGGTTCAAATCTTGGCTGCACTAGTTACTAGCTGGTTGACTAGCTCACGTGACCTTCCTTCTCTGTGCCTTAGTCTCTTCAACTGTCTACCTACTAGGATTGTTGTGTGGATTTAATGAGATAATACAAGGAAAATGCTAGTGGTCTGCCTCTTCAATAGACCAGCACTGTAAGCAATCAGCATTTTTCTTACTTGTTCAGCTACAGGACCCCCAAAACTAGGATCTTGTGCTGGGTAGGCCCCTGAAAAGCTCACTGGGGCAATGCCATGGGCAAAGGAGCCCTATAATCCAGCTGACTTGTCCCTCCCTCCTCCTCCTTCATATCCCCAGAAGACTAGAGAAAGGCCGCGAGAACAAGCAGAAATCATGTGTCAGGCTCCAACTGGATGAATTACCCCTCAAGGGACTTGGGGGGTGCTCATTCCTTAGCCCTAGGGGAAAAGAGGAGCAGTGGGCCAGGAGAGGAGGGCTACTGGTGCTGGGCTGGGAGGTTGTGACCAAGTGAGGGGCTTATGATGGCCACCCATGGTCTCTAACCCTATGGGGTGTCCTTGATTTTCTGCTGATAAATTCTTCTCTAATTGTTTCAGAGGCAGTATTCTCAAATGCTTGGCTGGAAAGCTCCATGAGGCCAGGTCTTTCTGTTGTAGTATCCAGGTATCCATCCCACGCATGCTCCTAGCAGAAGCCACACAAACACTCTGGAGGTGCTTATTGATCAGGTTGAGCTGTTTTTTTATGGCCTGAATGTGTATCCACGAGATTCATATGTTGCAATCCTAAACCCCAGTGTGACAGTATTAGGAGGCTAGGCCTTTGGGAGATGATTAGGTCATGAGCCCTCATGAGTGGGGTTAGTGCTCTTATAAAAGGGACCCCATAGAGCTCTCTCACTCCTTCTGCCATGTGAGGATGCAACGCGAAGACAGCCCTCTCTGAACCGGGAAGCAACCCTCGCCAGACTGAAACTGCCGGCACCTTGATCTTCGACTTCCCAGCCTGGAGAACTGTGAGAAATACATTTCTCACCTAGTCTATAGCATTCTGTTACAGCAGCTCAAATTAAGACATGTTAAAGCAGGGGTACCTGGGTGGCTCAGTGGGTTAAGCCTCTGCCTTCAGCTCAGGCCATGATCTCAGGGTCCTGGGGTCGAGCCCTAGTATCGGGCTCTCTGCTCAGTGGGGTGCCCGCTTCCCCCTCTCTCTCTGCCTGCCTCTCTGCCTACTTGTGATCTTTCTCTCTGTCAAATGAATGAATGAAATCTTTAAAAAAATAATTTTTTTAAGAAAAGGACATGTTAAAACAGGGGAACTCCAGGCTGGATGGGCAAGGAGAGACAGCAAGTAACTAGGCCCTCAGAGACCAGAGGGCCATCTGCTGACCCAAAATGTCTTTCCTTCAACCCACAGGCTCTCTCTCCGGATACTCCATTCAAACTTTTCCAGCCCCTAGAAAGTCAGTGACACTGAATGAAGTTCCTAGCCTGTCCTGCCGCAGGGGAGGTCTCCAGCTACTCTGTCACTCCCAGCCCACATGAGCCTCCAAGGCCAGCCCAACTGTCACCCCTTCCCTTTCTGGAATGGGCACTGAACTCTCGGCCAGGACAGAGCCAACTGATGCCCTGAAACATTCGGGAAATCTCTGTGTTGTTACTCATACGTCTGGCTCATTCTCCCTTTGGGTCTCTTCTTCAGAGGGGACTTCCTTGACTACCATCTATCAAAATTAACCACCCTCCTGGAATACCTTACATTATCTTATCCTGTTTATTTTGTTATTTGTCCGTTAGTGGTCTCCCCACCACACGTGGGCCGAAAGTTTCACAACAGCAGAGGATCTTGTCTTCTGCTCATCATTATGCTCATCCTGGCCCCTTTCACAGCACCCGGTATACAGCTCGTGTCTACTTGATGAGTGGTGACCTCCTCCCTGAGTGGTTCCCCTACTCTCTCGCATCTTCCAGCCATTCTCAGCTGTTAGGTCATTCTTGTGTGTCCAAAAGACGCATCAGCCTCCTTTATTTTGAAATCTTATTAATGCTACTCTTTTAGCCATCAGTTTCTTTTCCCTCAGTCACCCCACCAATACCCAGGGAAGATACCTGGTATTTATGTGATAGTTAGAACCTTTTGGTTGAAAGCCACAGAAGACCAACTAAGAGTGACTTAAACAATGAGCAAGTATGCCATTTTTCAGAGGCAGAGAGGGTTAATTCCATCTTCAGTAAAGTCAAGGCTCCCCTCAAACTTCGCTCTGTCAGGACCACTGGCCTACCGGGCTTCCCCTGTGTCTCATTGGCCAGAGCCACCCCACATGCCTGGGCCTAAGCCAGGGGCTGGGAGGAGGCAGAAGGACCCTGACTGGGTGCCTACACTTAATCTTCCTTTCCTGTGGCTGACGGGGATTTCCTTCTCTGGGGACAGGGCTTTGTACATTCAGAAACAAAATCAAGGCTTACCAGCACAGAAAAAAAGATAGGGAGTGCTGTTGAATCCATGAACTGCCTGCTAACCTTCCACTCAACTGTCTTCCTGCTTCCGTTGCATTGGTTTCTGCGGCCTGTGACCCCAGGATTCTGGCTGATGCAGATCTGGGGCTATGCAACGACAAGTGACAGGAGCAGCGTTCATGGCCAGGAGGATCTCAGCACACGTCCGTGATATAGAATGGCCACACAGAAGAAGAGATAAAATGGCCCTAAGACCCTGGAAAATGCCTGGTGGGTTCTGAAAGCGAGAGCTCAGAGACAGAGGCCCAGACTACACGGGCACCCCCATGCTCTATGACCTGGCCAAGGTGCTCCATGGATGTTCAGCACGCACTAAAGTAGACTAAAGTGACTGCCCTCCCTTTTTAGAATTCTCTCCTTCCTTGGTGCCCAGGGGGACATGCCTCTAAATGACTGGCCTCTCCCACCCATTGCCTTTCCTTCAGAAGATGTGAGCAAGTGCACTGCTCAGCGGGAAGCCTGCTTCTCCCTCTCCCACTCTCCCTGCTTGTGTTCCTGCTCTTGCTGTGTCTTTGTCAAATAAATAAATAAATAAATAAATAAGTAAGTAAATAAATAAATAAATAAATAAAATCTTAAAGAGGAAGGAGGAGGAGGAGAAAGCTCAGACTTCTGGCCACAAGGTGGTGGAGTAAAGCTCTTTCCATCTCCTTTTTCTCCTCAAAAATCAACCCCCAAAATTACATGGAGAATAAGAAATAGAAAACCAAACTCCATATTTAACCAAACTAGGAGACATTTAAAATCCTGAACTATATCATATGAAAACAGAAAGTGGATGCAAAAGTGGCCAACAACTAAGAAAGGCAGGCCCACATTTGCAACGACGTGGATGGAACTAGAGGGTATTATGCTTAGCGACATAAGTCAATCAGAGAAAGACAACTATCATATGATCTCCCTGATATGAGGAAGTTGAGAGGCAACATGGGGGGCTTGGGGGTAGGAAAGGAATAAATGAAACAAGATGGGATGGGGGGGGAGAAAAACCATAAGAGACTCTTAATCTCACAAAATAAACTGAGGGTTGCTGGGGGGAGAGGGGTCGGGAGAGATTGTTCGGGTTATGGACATTGGGGAGGGTATGTGCTATGGTGAGTGCTGTGAAGTGTGTAAACCTGGCAATTCACAGACCTGTACCCCTGGGGCTAAAAATACATTATATGTTAATTAAAAAATAAAATTTTTTTTTAAAAAAGAGCAAAACTGCAAGTCAAAGTCCAATTTTATATTTTACTGCTCAGTTTTACCATTATGTAAAAAAAAAGTTTGTAAGCAGTTCAGATAAGTAATATTGGAAAAGGAAAACAGTGAAAATATGGGACAGAAGGAAAAAGGTCATTATAATTTTAATTAAATATAAGAAATGCTTGTCTAAAAAAAAAAAAAAAAGAAAGAAAGAAAGGTAGGCCCAAAATGTCCAGAGGCACAAACCCGTAAGAAGCAAGCTGCTAGAGTGCCTATGTTGCTCAGTCCCTCAGGCGTCTGCCTTTGGCTCAGGTCATGATCTCATGGTTTGGGGATCGAGCCACGTGTAGTGTCCTGTGTAGTGTCCTGTTGGACTCTCTGGTCAGTGGGGAGTCTGCTTCTCCCTTCCTCTCTGCCCCTCCCCCCCATCATACTCTCCCCCTCTCTCTGTCAAGTAAATAAGTAATCTTTAAAAAAAAAAAAAAAAGGAAAGCTGACTCTTCCCTCAGAACCCCAGAGAAGCTTGGGAATTGGAAGTTGCAAGTAAGCTGGAAGACAGGGGTCTAAAAACCTGGGGGCCTGTTCAAAGATCTATTTAAAGAGCAATTTGATAGTCAGGAAAGTCAGCTGTACCCAACACAATCAGTGACTTATTGTGTCCCCTTCCCCACTCAGGCAGGAAACAGGAAGATGGATTCTGGAGATATTGAACTTTCCTGGGGGAGGCAGTGGAGAAGAATGAGTGGGAACAAAAACTGAGTGAAAGTCAGCATTCTGAATTGTGTTACTCAGCCTGCTTGCCACAGATGGCTCCCCACTTTCCATGCTACACCCAGCTCTAGGACTCTGGGCAGGCGGCCTTACACCCTTCAAGCTGGAGATTAGACTAAAGGACCCTATTATGGAAAAACCAACTGTGCCACTGCTACTGACAACCGGGGCTCCCCCATGAAAGAGTCCAGCCAGCCACCTGACTGCCCTACTGTGAGCCCACATTGAGACTTTCCAACTGCGCCCAGTGCCTCCTTTTCAACTATGAATGGATGGCCAAGGAAGACCAGATGTCTACGGAAAGTCTACAATGGATACATAGCAAAACAACAGAAAATGTGAAATTGGAGGAAACAAGCAACATACAGAGAACATTTCAAATTAATATCCTCAAAGAGATGATACTGCATATGCATCCAGAGAACCAAGAACATGAAAACATTTGAAAGGAAAAGAAAAAAACAAGGACTATGAAAGCACTCTTGAAAACAGAAGAAGGAGGAGGAGGAGGAGGAGAGGGAGGGGGAGGAGAAGAAGGGAGGGAGGGAGGGAGGAAGAAAGGAAAAGGTTCATGAGAACATAGTAAATGGATTGGAATATAAGATTAACAAAATCTCCCAGAAAATAGAAAAAAAGAGATGGCCAATAAAAGAGAAATAATAAGAAAATTAAAGGATCAATCCAAGAGGTCCAGTATCCAAATAAGAGTTATAGACGCTTCAAAGAAATAACAAAGAAATTCCCGGAAGTAAAGACATAAATTGTTAAAACAGAGGTTCTTAAACCTTAGCAGGCACAAAAACACCTAGAGGGCTTATTAAAACACAGATGTTATATATATATATACATATATATATAATTACTCAGATTATAATATTATATATAATATAATATAATATAATATTATATATTATATATTATAATAATATATTAATTATATTATGTTAATTTATAATTATATTATATTAATATATAATTAATATAATTAATTATATTAATAATATATAATATAATAATATATATAATAAAAAAGAAGGAAATCTTGCCATCTGCAACAATGTAGATGCATCTTGAGAGTGTTCTGCTAAGTGAAATAAGTCAGACAAAGACAGATACTGTCAGATCTCACTTATATGCAGAATCTAAAAAACAAAAACCAACCTCAGAGACACAGAGAACAGACTGGTGTCTGCCAGAGGTGGCAGTAAGCCAAGTGGGTAAAGGGAGTCAGGAGGTACAGACTTCCCAGGGATGCCATGTACAGCAAGATGACTACAGTTAATGATACTGTACTGCATATTTGAAAGTTGCTAAGAAAGTAGATCTTAAAAGTTCTCATCCTAAGAAAAAAATCCCTCTGTATGGTGAAAGATGTTAACCAGACTTAGTGTGGTGATCATTTCATAGTGTGTACGAATATCAAACCATTATGTTGTACACCTGCAACTAATACCATGTTATATGTCAATTACCTCTCAATAAAGCAAACAACAAAACCCAGGCTGCAGAGGCATCTGGGTGGTTCAGTTGGTTAAGCATCTGCCTTCAGCTCAGGTCATGATCCCAGGGTCCTGGGATTGAGCCCCACATTGGGCTCCCTGCTCAGCGGGGAGACTACTTCTCCCTTCCCCTCTGCCTGCTGTTATGCCTGCTCGTGCTCACTCTCTTTCCCCATCAAATAAATAAATAAAATATTTAAAAACAACAGCACAGGTTGCTGGGACCTAAGGAGAGTTTCTATTCATTAGATGTGGGGTGGGGCTCACGATGTGCATAGATACCTATCATGTTCCCACAGGTGATAATGATGCAGCTATCTGGGGACTACACTTTGTTTTGTTGTGTTTTTTTTTTAATTTTTTTAAAAGATTTTATTTATTTATCTGATAGAGAGAGAGATCACAAGTAGGCAGAGCAGCAGGCAGAGAGAGAGGGGGAAGCAGGCTCCCTGCTGAGCAGCGGCTCAAATCCCAGGACCCTGAGATCATGACCTGAGCTGAAGGCAGAGGCTTTAACCCACTGAGCCACCCAGGCATCCCTAGGGACTACACTTTGAAAACCACTGTCAGATTTAAGAGTCCTAGCAAGTGCCATGAAAAATGACCCATGCTGATACATTATCATGGTTTTATATATCAGGGATAAAAGAGAAAATCCTAAAAGTGGGGGTGGGAGAGGGAGATGAATTCAAAGCCTCAGGAATCAAAATAGCATGAAACCTCTCAACTGCAACATTTTCAAAGCTGCAAGACAAAGGAGCGATGTCTTCAAAATTCTGACGGAAAATGATTTCAACCCAAAATTCTATACCCAGCCCAAAACTATGAAGCAAAAGCAAGGGTGGAAATGAAACCATTTCAGGTAGGCAAAATGTTATACCTCCCAGGCACTCTCTCAAGAAGCTCTTGGAGGATGTGTTTCATCTAAACAAGGAAGTACATAGAGAAAAAAGACACTGAGTCCTTGAAAGAGGAACAGGGCAAAGGGAATTCTTTTTTTTTTTTTCTGTCAGAGAGAGAAAAAGAGAGAGCACAAACAAGGGTAGGGGCAGAGGGAGAAGCAGGCTCCCAGCTGAGCAAGGAGCCCAATGTGGGACTTGATCCCGAGACCCTGGGATCATGATCAAAGCCAAAGGCAGATGCTTAACCAACTGAGCCACCCAGGCATCCCAGGGCAAAGGGAATTCTTAACTACTGGCAATGAGAAGTCCCAGGGTGACAGATATGCCACAGACCTCAACCGGAGAGTAATGCACCCAGAGAAAAGCAGAAGAAGGCAGCTCCCCAGGACAAATGTCTCCAAGGAAAAACAAAACAGAACCAGTAAGATTATATGACAGGTTTGGCCATATGCAAAATTGTACTGAGAGGGCGTTTTACAGAACTGTTGAAGGGTGTGGGAAGACAGAGCTAAAGATTCAAAGAAATCCAAGCAAAGAAAAAAATGAGGCAATTAACTCCAGGAAAAACAAGAAAGTTGTACAAGAAAGGAAATGTAAACAGAGCGTCCAACAAAAAGTTACATTAGAAGAGGAAATGTAACCAGAATACTTGCCTCAAAAGTAAACAATATTTTCAAAGTCAATAATGAAATCACTGAACAAGGATTTAACCATAAATTATGATCTAAACATCAAGGGGGTGGGACCAAGGGAAGGGGGGAGTAAGAATCAAAATCCCCATCCACCAAAACAAGAAGTCAACCTATGAACTGGATGAATCCAGAATGGCAGTGCATAGATTATTTGGAAATAAGGAAGGAAATACCAAAAGAAATAGCTAAAATAGTTGAAAGTGGTTGTCCCTAGGGAGTAGGATAAAGATTGGGAAAAAGGCCAGAGGACTTCTGTTTTTGTTACAGCCCTTCAGAACTATTTGATTTTTTAAGCTGTGTGTATATAGTATCTTGATAAAAATAAATATTGATTTTATAGAGCAACTATAAAAGGAGCTGTCCCATCCTCTGCTATAGCTCTCCTGCAGAACCCTAGGTGGGACTCCAAGGGGCACCTTCCCAGGTGGCATTATTTATCAGCTCAGCCCTCTTCCTCTCCCAAATGCAATCTCTCCATCTCCTCCTGTTTTGTCAGCCAGGGACTGAGTGGCTCTGTGCCAACCTGACTTCACTGGCAGTTTCCAGAATGTGCCTCTGGGACTTTGCATGCACTGTGCCTTGTACCTAGAAGGCTATTCATTCTTTCCTTCTCTACTGTCACTGGGCCCAACAGATTAAGGATGGTTTATACTTCAGGCCTCTAACACTTTGTCTTTAGCCAGCCTCCTCTCCCACCTGATTTGGGCTAAGTGCTCCTCTTTGCCACAGCCCCCGTGCCCCATGGGTGCTCTCAGCACTGTGAATGCCCCTTGCGTGTTTGGCTTTCCCTTGAGACTTCGAGCTCTACTAGGGCAGCAATCCTGTCTTACTCACAGGAGCCCCAGGACAGGCAAATGATTATGCAAGTCAATGATTACACAAATGATTGAATAAGCGACTCACATTTAGTAAAGGCTCAATAAATAAATGTTTGAATGAGTGAATTAATGATTCACCAAAATAGTGGTGAATCATTTGGATAGACCAAATGATTGATGAATTTGGATAGACCTCTCCCTCTATCCAAAATGTGGCTCCCTTCTGCCATCTCCATTCCACAATCTACTCTCCTTCCTACAGGGTCATGCCTCTCAAGCAGGGTGGCTGTGGCTGGTACCCCCCCCCCTTCCAATCCGCTCACTCACACCTCAACCCAAAAAGAAGCCAAGGCTCCTTGGTGTGGCTAGGGTCAGCTCTCCAGGACAGGGCTTTCTGAGTTGGCACCAGAATGGAGGAAGCAGTTTCAGGACCATCTGTCCAGCCCAGAGAGAAAGCAATCCCCTTAGTTTCCCTATCTCCAGGCGCAAAGTACAGCCACAGAGTACAGGAACCCAGGCTAACCAGAGGGAACATGGTTAGCTCTTGGCTTGGCCTAGATAGAGTCCTAAACTAAGAGATCGGCTCTATCCAGTCTTCCCGCCTCCTTGTCCACTTTGCAGGCCAAGAGCGGAGATTCTAGCCCTCTGAGCTGCCATGCCTCGGTGACTCCCTGCTAGTGTCTGTCTTCCAGCAGGTAAAGGTATGCAACCGGCCCGGGGTGCAGAGGGAGCTGGAGGTAAGAAGCCTGAGTGCTCAGCATGAGCCAGATACACAGTAGGTGCTGGAGGGTAAAAACCGGCCCCTGCATCACTCCCAGGGCTCCAGAAGCCAAAGCGAATCTGACCTACGCTGGGTCTGGCGAGAAGGGACCAAAATGTGCAACCCTGGAAAGCCTCTAGGTCGCCAGCCTGGGTCAGGGGCATCCTGCCCCGCCCCCACCGGCCACGTGACCTCAAAGACCCGGCCAGAGGTTTGGAAAGTGACGACCCAAGCTGTGCCCCTAGAGGGGCCCCCAGATCGGTGGTGGAGGGAGGGGCCGCACCCGTTGCCGGAATGACTGGAGGGCTGGGGGTGAAGCACAGGAGGGGCCCCTTCTTCCCTTTCCCATGGCGCCAGCCGTTGGCTTTGGGGGGTGGGAGGAGCCGGAAGCCAGGGAAGGAGGAGGTTTGGCTTCGTCTAAGGAACCTGTAAATGCGGCCCAGAAACTCAATCTGCTCCTGGCTCCTGTCGCTTAATTTAGGAGAACTGGAGCCTTGTGATTAGTAGCTGCTGGGGGCACAGGTCACAAGGCCATCTACGACTAATCGACTAATCGGTGGGAAAGAGGTGGGGGGCTGTGCACGGGAGAAACTGAGATTGAGGGTGGCGGGAGTCCGGGCACCCACCCAAATAGCACCATTTGTCTTTATTTTACACATTGACTATGGGATGGGAGGTCTAGGGTCTGCCCTGCTGCAGGTTCATGCGCCCAAAGAGTCCTTTAGAAATGCCAGGGTGAAGCCTGTCAGTTGGTTTCACCAAGCCTCTGTTGGCTTCAGCTTAGTTTCCAAAGCCCTGGGCAGAGAAGACTCCCCAGTTCCAGGCTGCCGTGTTCATGCTGTTGGTTAGGCTCCCAGGCTCCTCTCTGGGTCCAGGACTCCTACTTCCTGGGTGGTAGAGAAAGTGCCTAAGATGCTGGCATCCTGCCTCCCAGTCTTCCTGGCTCAGTGCCCCAGGAGTAGAGCAAGGAGGAAGATGCCTACTGGGACTGGCTTCCAACAGAGCCTACTATGTGCCAGGCTCAGCAAAGGGCATTAGCAGTCCAGAGAAAAAAAGATAGTACCTGCCCTCAAGGAACTTATATTGCGGGGGGGGGGGGGGGGGGTGCATCCAGAACAACCAGAATGAAAATAGGAACACAGAGAAGCATCTCAGAGGGACCTGGGAGAATTTGAGGAAGGAGTGGCAATTAAAATGTATTTGATAGGATGGAGAGTCAGCCACAGAGAAGCAGCAAGGCATCCAGGCAGAAAGAACTGCATGTGCAAAAGTATGGAGGCAAAGGGTGTCAAAGAACCACAGGTGTTTGGTTCCTCTGGACAGAAGCAGGGGTGGATGTGTAGAAGGTGTAGGAGACGAGGTAGGTAAGCCAACAGGAGCCAGATCTTGGACCAGCTAGACATCTGAGCTTCATCCCGAAAGTTCCTCAAAGATAGGATGAGATCTGCATCTTCTAGGAGAGCTAGGATTTGAACTGAAGACCTAGAGAAGGAAAGAAGTTGGTTAGGAGTCTGTTGCCAGCCTCCCCTGAAGTAGCAGCAGGGAATGTAAAGAAGGACAAGGTGTGACTAATAATACTTGGGAAGGGAAGAGTCCCTGGTCCTCAGGACTGATTGGGGGTGGGCATGTAGAGGAAGAGTCTTGGGCGACCCCAGGTTTCTAGCTTGGGGAACTGGGCACACACAGAAGGAACTGGTCTGGAAGAAAGGCTGATGATGGTGAGAGGAATGTTTACTAAACACTCCCCGTGTTTCAGGCACTAACTCTTCACCTATGATCTCATTTAATTCTCACAATAACCTATAATGTGGGTACTAATGTTCTCCCCATTTTACTATGAGGAAGGTAGTCAAAAGGTTAAGAAACTAAGTGGTAGGGTTGGGGTGATCAGCATGCCTACACCTCACAGAATGCATCTTCCCAAATCTGAGGCCCCAGTAAGGTATCCCAGGCAGATCTACAGAGAAGCTACACCCACTCCCACTAGCTCCTCCCCAGCCCCCAGGATCTGGCACCCCCACCAACATTTCACTCACTGTAACTCATTCTTCCTCTCTCAATCAGACCCAACCCACCCCGCCACCCCCTCAGCACCTTGCCCCAAGCAGCCAGGACAGGACTGAACAAGCCTTGGGACAAGAGGGCACAAGGTTCTGGAACCACAGCACTGAGACCCCACCTTCCCAGTTATAACACAAAACGGAACTGAGACTCTGCAGGGACAATCAGAGAAACCAAGAAAATGGATGTGTTCCGTTTGTAATAAAAATAAACATTTTTTTAAATGGAACATTTCAGTAACATCAGAAGGTCATGAAAGGTCTCCCTTGGCCCAACCCTGTGTTTATTTTCTGTGGTGAAAGGGGCAGGATCCAGGAGTAGCACCCGTCTCCCTGAGAAGAAGCGCCTCCAGCTGTTACCTTTTCCCAAAGCTTAGCTCAGGTATACCAGGTCCAGCTCGAGCAGCTACAACAGACAGGGATGGCTGCTCCTTTGACCCCCTACCCTCACCACCCCAATGTTCTGGCACTTGGTAGGAGAGAGGGATGCTTCTATTTTCCTACTGTCTCTCACCAACCCTCCAGGTGAGGTAAGGGTGAGGCAGGGGATGAAGCAAATAGGTAAGATTTCTCTTGGCAGAGCTGTCAGGCCCAGAGAGCCCTGGCTTCAGCGGTCACTTAAACCTCATTAAACAGCCTACCGGAAGTCACACAGCCGGCAACTGGCCCAGGGCTTGGAGGCAAGAGGTTACTGAAGAGGCTGTTTTAGGCAGAAGTGGGAATGTCCACGTTCCTCCCACCTCCACCACCCCCATAACCAAGAGCTTTCTCTGGTGTAGACCTATAGTCTGGGAGAGGAAGGCAGAGCAGGAAGAGACCTGTGGCCTATCTGTGTTTAGGGTTTCCAGGCCCCAGTAAAGCTGGCATTACCTTTTAATTTCTGGAGGCACAAAGATTCCCACCAGGCTTCTCAGGGACCCTCCCTCCTCGTCTTTTGCCCCCCACCTGGGGTTCTATTTGCACCCTGTGCCTCCCTCTAGTCTTGGAAGGGTTCTGTCTATTTTTTATATGTAAGCCTTGCTTTCACTTCAGAATGGGTACTTGAGTGCCGTCTCCTCTGCATCTCTCATGGCCAGCTAGACGCTAGACAGAGAAGGCCTCTCCCACAGACAGGAGATCAAAGCAGTGTCCTTCCAACTATGGGTCAGGAAATCAACGTAAGCAGTCATGGCCAGCACCTTGAAAACATGAAATACAAGAGAAAATATCAGGGGGCACCTGGGTGGCTCAGTCAGTTAAGTCCAACTCTTGGTTTTTCGGCTCAGGTCATGATTTCATGGGTTGTGAGTTGGAGCCTGGGAGATGGGCTCTGCGCTCAGTAGGGAGTCTGCTTGAAGGGTCTCTCCTCTGCTCCCAATCCCCACCCCTACCCACACACTTTCATGCCCTCCCTCTTTCTTTCTTTCCCTTGAATAAATAAGTATAGATAGAGAGAAAGGAAGAAAGAAAGAAGGAAAGAAAGGAAAAAGAAAGAAAGAAGGAAGGAAGGAAGAAAAGCTTGTTCACTTAAAAAAGAAAATATCGGAGTGCATGATAGCAAGGGTAAATACTGTCCCGCAAAACTTGTTTTAGTTATCCTATAATGTAAAATGTGTTTCTTGCTGTGAATCTCCAAACTCCTGGACAAAAGAGCACTGGTTAAGATGTAGAGTCAAGACTGATACCAGCAAACACAGAGGCTGCCTGTGTGTACAAGAGACACACTAATAAGTAATACATAATTCATTAGACTCAATAATCTCAATCCATCTTCTGGTTGGGAAGCCAATAAGCAAACTACCAGTTGTAGGGCAAAATGTTAAGTGCTTTAAGAGAGTGTGTAGGAGGCTATAAAGCCCTAATGTGAGACTGGATATCGGGAGGACTTCCCAGAGGAGGTGATGCAATTAGACTTCTTAGCAAGAAAAGACAGTGACTAGGTTCTAGTATTTCCTCCATTCTATACATAGGAAAGGAACTACAGGAAAGGTTCAAGAGTTCTAGTCTTAAAAATCTAAAGACAAATTCTAGTCCTGCCTCTTCCTCTTATTAATAAGCTTGTGAGAGACCTTAGGTAAGTCAATTAACCTTTCCAGACCCTCTTTCCTCATTGACAAAATGGGCATGAAATTGCTCTGTTGGTCTCAAAAAAAGGAGAGATTAAATGAGACAGAGTGCATGTGAAAGTACTTTGTAAACTATAGATAGGGAAGGGATTGTCTCCATGGATGAGGAAACAGAAACAGAAACTTAGAGATGGAGTGTCCTGCCCACCACTACAGAGCTGGGGGGGAGCAGGTGTCTCTCAATCCTCAATTCTCAGCTCCTGCCTGCACTTTTCCTCCTACCATCCCAACCCAACTTACCTTGCAAAGGGGCAGGGGGCAGGGCCCAAAAAGCCCCCCCCACCAACACCCAATTGAAGATTTACCTTTAAGAATCCTATTGGTTTAGTGATTCTTTTATTTTTTATTTTTTTTAAAGATTTTATTTATTTATTTGACAGAGATCACAAGTAGGCAGAGAGGCAGGCAGAGAGAGAGGAGGAAGCAGGCTCCCTGAGGAGGAAGCAGGCTCCCTGCCGAGCAGAGAGCCTGATGCGGGGCTCGATCCCAGGACCCTGGGATCATGCATGACCTGAGCCAAAGGCAGAGGCTTTAACCCACTGAGCCACCCAGGTGCCCCAGTGATTCTTTTAATAATGAGGGTAGATAAATATGTAAAAATGCCTCCCTAGGGCATGTGGGTGGCTCCATCCCTGAAGTGTCCTATTGAGTGTTCCACTCTTGAGCTTGGCTCAGGTCATGTTCTCACGTCATGAGATCAAGCCCCTGCATCAGGCTCCAAACTCAGCAAGAAGGCTGCTTGTCCCTCTCCCTCTGCTCCTCACCCCGCCTGTGTGCTGGCGTGCTCTCTGTCTCTCTCTCAAATAATCTTAAAAAAAGAATTCCTCCCTTTCCCCTTCCGTTAATGAATTAAGATCTACCCAAACTCAGTTTTTAAGGTTACATAAGCATCATTCAGATCTTCTGTAACAGCTTTCATTTTGGAAAAACAGCATTTCCATTAATATGGTGTTATATAAAAAGGTTCTGTGTATGTGTGTGTAAGAACAGAAGAACCAGGCACATAGCCTGATACACATCACAACCTCACCTGTCGTCGTGATGGAGGGACGGGGGCGGGGGCAGGTATTTGATGATACTTGAAGATTTAAGATGTGACCCACTTGTCCTCCACCCCTCAGTGAGGCCTGGTGTAAGTTGGGCCATGGAAACTGCAGAGGGAAGGCCATCAGCTGCTCCCACTTGCCAGGGACCAGAGAAGTCCCGACCTCCTGGAAGGCCCTACCTTGGTAGGTGAGTTCCATTAAATCATTGACTGTTAGGACTGAAGTAGCTCAGAAATCACCTGATGCAGTCTCATCCTACATCACTCCTGCAAGCCTTGAACAGTTCCCTTCTTCTGAAGGCAACCTGTGTCACCCATGGACAGACGTAGCTCACTGGAGAGGGCCTAAAATTGAGCTGAAACTTGACTTTCTGGAGTCCTCACTTCTTGAAAGCAAATGTGTGTGTGTGTGTATATCCCTCACACAAAGCCTTGAGAGTCCAGGAGCCATAGCCAGGGGAGGGTGCCTGAGGCCTAAGAGCATAGACGGAGGGGAGGAAGCATTGCAAATCCTCTTCCCTTAGAGACTTCTATCCATCTAATCTGAGGCTGGGACTATAGGGCAAGGAGGGGAGGAGGTAAACCCCGAATGGGAATGAGTGAGTGGCTTTGAAGAAAGCCCTGCGCCTCATGTCTCATTTGAACGGTAGGTCAGACCGTACCGAGGTCAGTTCCAGTTCTGATATTCTGGGGTCCCGAGTCCGCCCCCCACCCACATCCCTTTCGAGATTCAGTGATTGTACTTTTAAGTGAAACTGTAGGCCCACGATTCCAGGGCCAAGCAGGAACTAAGAAAACTGCCCCGAACCCTCCCATCCTGGCCGGACCTGGGTTAGGACTCGCGGCTTGCCCTGGTTATCCGAAGGGCGGAACCATTTCACCTTACCCGAAAACAGAAGCAAAGACGTGAACACACCAGCACCGAGTACGGAAACGTGAGCGTTGGAGTGTCCTTTTAAGTAGTTGGGAAGGGGGTGTGGCCGAGGAGACTGGGAGGCCTCAGCCGGGCGAGGGGGGAGTGGCCCAGGGGCGTGGCCGTAGCGACTGGAATGTTGTTGGGTCCTCGCACCGCATAGTAAGGAGGGGCCACGCCCCTTTTCTCCGAGAGGGCCAATAGGAGCGCCGGAGCGGTTTCAAGTCTCCCCCGCCAGCCTGCCCGCCCGCCACCCCACCCCCCTCGGGGATTCGCTTTTTCCGTAACAAAATAGCAAAGCTCGGGATGTTCCGCGGCCCCGGCAGCTCACGGGTGGAGGGTCCTAGGGCCTAGGACGGTGCTCTGGAGAGGGAGGCGCTGGCGGGCCGTGGAGAGGCCGGGTCCGGATCCGGGAGGCGCGCGGGGGTGGGCGCTGCAGCCGCGGGTTGTTTATCCGGAGTACGGAGGGGAGGGGGGAGCCTGGAAACCGCCCCGTGTCCCATTTCCTCCTCTTGTTTTCGCTCCGGATTCTCCATGTTGGACCCAAACTGAGGAGCCCGGAGCTGCTGCCGGGGGATCGGGGCCGGGGGCACCCGGGGGAGCCGCTGCCCGGGCCGCCTGCCCTCCGTATAGGCCGCCTCCCTACCCGGCCCAGGGAGGAAACGAGAGCAGGGATGTGAACAGCTGTGGGAGTCGAGTCTTGGGAGCCGGAGCCGGAGCGGGCCCCCGCCCAGGCCCCCCAGCCCAGCCCAGCCTGCGCGCCGCCCGTCCTCCCGCCCAGCCAGCCCGGGCCCGCGGGATTGTTAGATGGAACACGGCTCCATCATCACCCAGGCGCGGAGGGAAGACGCCCTGGTGCTCACCAAGCAAGGTAGGGGCAGCAACTTCCCAAAACTTTGCGTCGCCCCCGGCCGGGTGGGGGGCTAGCACAGCCCGGAACCCGAGTCCGGGTCCCTGACCTCCCGGGGATCAGAGCCGGCGATTCCGACCCGACTCCCTGTTCCATCCGCCCCCGCGTCTCTGTCCGCACTCAGACCCCCGTTGGGGCTGCGCGGGGCCCGGGCTCCTGGCGCCCGAGGGGGAGGGGCGTCATCGCGCAGCTGTCACCCTGTCCTGCACCCCCTCCCCCCGTACGGAGAGACTGAGGAGTAGCGCTCGAAGCGCGAGTCACCCGCGTCGGTCTCCCTCCGGAGTTGGGAGGTGGGGTCGTCACTTTCCCACACGACGGCGCGCAGCCGCCCCAGGGCCGTGGGGAAAGGGGTGGGGAGGAGGACGGAGGGGTCCCGAGCTGGAATGGAGCCGGAACTGGAGCCCAGCACTTCCCAGCGCCCCCCTCAAGCCCGAGGTCGCTCTGGCTGCGGGCGGTGACGGCGGTCCAGCGCGACTTGGGACCAAGTTCACCTCCTGGAGGCGGGGGCGGCCGCGGTGGGGGAGGGGCCGAGCCTGAGGGACCCAACTGGCCCGCGCGAGGCCCTGCGCTGGGCCCGGGACCTCGGCGGCCCGGCTGCCTCCTGCCGCCTTCTCTGAGACCCCGAGACCCGGCCGCAGGCCCTCCCTGCCCCGGTGCGCTTCCCTGGGGCCGCGGCTGCACACACAGAGCCGCGTTTGTTTAGCCCGGGAGCGGTGTCCCTGGTTACATAATTCGCCGAATGGCATCAGACCCGGCGTGTTTCTGAATCGCGCAGCGAAACAGTGTGAGTTCTCCGTGGGCAGCAGTTCGCGGCCCCCGCCTTCCTGAGGGTCAGGTGGAAACGCTAGGAGGTCGCGGGCCCTCCCTAGGGTGGTCTTGGGAACGGGAGCGGGGTGAGGCCGAGGCCTTTGCCGAGGGCGGGGAAAGGTCGCGCGGCCCGAGGGTGGAATCTCTCTTAGTTTGGTCACTCGAAGCCTCGAAACTCTTTTTCTCCCTCCCCCACGTTCCTCCTCGAGCCTTGAGGAATGTGTTTAAAATAGCGGACAGAATTTCCTCGGGGAGTAAGGACTAGCGTCGGGTTTGTGTTTTTGTTTGTTTGTTTATTTGTTTTGGTTTCTGTTTTCTGGGTTTTTTTTCCTGGAAAACTTCCCGGGACTGGGGCTACCTGGCCTTGCGCCTGGGGAGAGCACGCTCTTCGTACCAAATCCGGAGCATTCCTGCCCTTCCCTCCACCACCCAGAATAGGACATGCAGGGCCACTACTGCACTTGAACATATTGAGGCCTAGACCCCGGTGGGGGACCAGCTGTGGGTCCTCGGTGTTGCCCACATTCCCCTATTTGGAAACATTACTCAGCAGGTCACTTATTCCTGGGGTTCACATTCCCTACTAGCTCCCCCAACTTGTCTAGGGGCAAGCTGAGCTGCTGGTGTCAGCCTTTCCCTAATTCCTGGAGTGGAATGGGATGGAGGGGCAATGTATGCTTCCTGCATTGAGGGTCCTTCTTTAAATAAGCCTGCCCTGAGGAGGGGGAGAGCTTTACCTGATAGGATCCCAAGCCCTCCAAAGTCCCTGCTCCCTGCGCCCTCTGCTCCTGGCTGCATCACTAAGAAGGCTGTGTGACCCCAGGGGCCGCTTCCCCTCTCTGCTGGCTGCCCAGCTGTGCTGAGGCCTGAAGAGGGGAGGCTTTCTGTATTGAGAACTTCGCTCTGGCCTGTTCCCAGTCTCATCCCAGGAAAAGACTCCAGGAGGTAGCCAGAAGTGATGAAGAGATTTGGGTGTGGAAGGATTCCATAGGGGTCCCTTGTAATGATAAGTGGGAAGAACCATCCTGTGCTTCGGTTCTCTGGTCCTGCTCTTGCAGCCGCTCTGGAGGGTGCCTTCCCGGCAAGAGGATCACATCAGGAGTGAGGGAGCAGGACTGCTAAAGGAGCGGCTTACATATCAGAGTTGCAAGTTTCAGCCACCAGGGCCAGTGGCAGGGAACAGAAGAGATGACAGCAGGAAGCAGAGCAGCTGGCTTCTTGACAGTGTTTGGTTGCTGAAGTTGGTTGGATTTTCTTGGAATTACGCTTTTTGTTTTCTTTTTTGTGTGTGGTTTGTCCTTCAGACTTATCCCTGGAGGAATCTGAATTCTCAAGCCAGCAGCCATGGCGCTCTCAAGCCAGCAGCCATGGCGCTCTCTCTTTCTCTCTATGTAATTTGACTGTATTCTGGAGAAGACATACTATTTTCCTGGGCTGCTTGGGCACCCAGCAACCAGCAAGCCAACTTTCTGAGTCTCTCATTATTTACAAATCCTGCATCCCCCCTTTTTTTTCTTTTAAGCGGGGGTGGGGAGTAGATGTTTTAATGATCTCCTTTAGGAATTCCTTGCTGTCCCCCCCACCTCCCCAGCATCCCATCTCTCTGCCCTGCCTCCCTCTGGAAAAAGGGGAAGGGGTGTGATACAGTTTATTAATAAATCAGTTTCTAGGAAAAAAAATTGTTCCCAGCTTGGGTGGCTTTTTAGTGAAGTTGTGTGCCGTTATGGGGTTGTTGGATGTTTTTTGTTTGTTTTAATTTTGTGTTTTGGGTTTTTGGTGTGTGTTTTTGTTGTTTTTCCTTTTTAGCATTCAGTTCTTGGAGCTTTAAGCCTGGCTGGGTGTGTTGATAATTCAAAAGTAATTACAGTAAAGGAAATAGAACAAAGTTACTGAAAGCATTGATGATAAAAGGACCAAAATTGGATCATCTTCCCAGACAGATGGGTGAAATGGCTTCCTGGTGCAGTGGGGACAGGGTTGTGTGTAACATCAAAAGTCGAAAAGAAAAGTTGATATCAGTTTGGCCAGAGAATGGCCATTTATTACAGCCCCGTATGAGGGTGTAGCCCCACTACTGGGAGGTTGTGCCCCGGGCTTTGGAGTTAGATGCGGGAAAGCCAAGAAAATGGGATCAAACCTGTAACCTCCCAGAGTGAGGTGAGAGGGTGGAGGCAGCCTCTTTCGGAGCTCGTTGGGACCCATGGGTCCTGTGGGGTAGTCGGGACCTTTTTCATTTTCCAGGAGACCTAGTGACCCTCTCAGTGAGAGATGGTGGTGCGGTAAGTTGTCTTCTCACATGAGAAACTGCACAGGTGCCAGTAGCTGACCCTCCCCAAGAGTGAGGACGCCAGCAAGGTTTTTCCAGCTCTCAGCTTTCTCCCCATAAGGAAGAAATTCTGCCTTCTTTTCTCGTGGAAAAGCTCAAACACCTTTCCTTGTAGTTGTAGGAACAAGTGTTACCAGAGCTTTCCTCCTTGGTTGGCTCTGTGTGGGCCCCGGGGTGCAAGTGTGTAGCTGACTATTCCTGCCCTCCCTGATCCTCTCCTCTCCTCTTCCTGCCCCAGCTCAGCCTTGGCCTCTTTGTGGCTCTGAGGCCCCCCCACCCACCCAAGTCTGCTTTGGAGATGCTACCTCCCATCTTGGAAGTCACCTGTTGTGGTGACTTAGAGGCTGGGTTTGCCCCCTCTGGAAGCCCCCAGGAGAGTGCTGCTAACTGAGCAACAAAATTAGTGGGTTTCTACCCTCCCAAGCTGGGAGCTGGAGCTTCTGCTGCTGCCTGTGGGCTTCCAGTGGAGCAGGACTTTGGAAGGGCAGGGAAAAGCCCCTCAGAGCTGGCACAGGGGCTGGTGTTCTGTCTCCTCCCTTCTCAGCTGTCGAGGCCTTACAGAAGCTGGCAGTGGAGAGGCGGTTGCATCTTCTGTGGGGACATCCACATCCATTACGGTCAAGGACTTTGTCAAAATGGTGACTACTGTCAAAGTGGCACCTCTAAGCCAGGGTGCATTGCTGCCTTTCCGTGGAGAATTAAATCACAGCAGTGGATGGGGTTGCGGGGGTGGGGGGGAGAAGGATGGCATGTAAATATGTACATATGTACTTATAGATGTATGTCCCTTTCTCTTCCTCCTGGGCCTTCTTCTGGCCAGCTTTTGGGTAATTCAGGCTAGTGACTTCTATTCCCATCTTGGGAAGTTTGGTGTTTGATTGGGGGAAATGGAAAGGGCTGGAGGGCCAGGCCCGGCAGCAGTTAAAGTGTTCCTTGTTGTTTCAGAGAACTGTTCCAGGAACAAAGTTAGTTGCTTCAGACCTGGGTGCACATCCCTACTTTTCCTCTTCACAGTGAGACTTGACAGATGATGTTAGTGTTTGGAGTGACTTCTCTGTAAAATAGGAATATTGATATTTACACTTCCGCAATGCCTCATACTTAGGAGGTAATTGAGAGATGTTAATGCTTTTCTTTTTTACATGGCTAGACCATGCTCCGTTAGTTCCTCCTCCTTTCCCCCAAGGACACGGTGCAAACAGCACCGGGTCATGTGGGCTTTATTGTTAAAGACAGGTGGCTGGGGTCAGAGGGGCATTGATGGTGGGGGGGGCTGGAGCCTTCTGGAAGGATCAACCTCTGAGGCTTGCAAACACTGTTGCTGCGCAGACCCTGTCTTTGTGCTGGTGTGACTTGGGATGGGATTTTATCTGCACTAACGGGAGCAGCCTGTGCCTTGGGGCATTTGCTGCTCTGCCTGGCGCTGGCATGGTGGGGTGGGAGGAGGCCAGGGGGCTGTGCACCTCCTGGGAAGAGTCTCTGGAGTCTAAACCTTCTGAGCAATGCTCAGTCTCTCAGAAATGGTTATCGTGAACGCTTGAGACAACTGTGTGCTGCGTTCTGGCCCCGGCTGCGTTTGCTTGGAGAGTTAATGGACCCAGTGAGATTCACATTTCTTTTAGGGAATTCTGGTAATAAGGAGAGAAGTAAAAAGCTGGGGTTTTGAAGAGAAATAGATATTCTTAAGCTGTGTCTTTGCAGCCTTGGTTTTGGAGTACAACACTGAGAAAGCACAAAAGCAGCAAGAAATTGTTTTTCGCCCTGTCTCGGGCCAGCCTGCTTGCAAAGCACAGAATTAACTCACTTGTTTTGGGGTCACGGGACTGGGTGTGGCCCTGACATGATCCCCTCCCTCTTCTGAAATGGAGGCGTGGTTCCCAAATGGGATATAGATGAACTCTTTAACATGTAACTCTTATAAAGGACCGTAGAAATCAAAGTGGAGAAACTGACTTAGAACTGGAAGGCTCTCTGGACCAGAGGCCAACTAGAACAGGGTTTCTTTGTCCAGCAAAGTACCCAGCCCTTTCAGGTTCCTGTGCCTGCCCCAGGTCTGTTGTTACAGAATGGGTACTCCAGGGAGCACCCAGCCTCCCTCTAGGCAGGAGCTATGTATGTCTTGTTTTATGGATCAGCTCTTCTAGGGGTTATCCTTGAACCTGATCTCTGAGTAGACCTCCTGACATTTCCTTTCCCTTTCCAGATGCTCTTGATCCTCCCCCTCTGCCCTCTGAAAATCAGACTTTGCTCTTACTCTCATTTTATTCTATACCTTTTTTTTAATCTCTTGACGTACGAACAGCTTTTGCATCCTGTAGAATTTGCTCTTCCCCACCCACACTGTTCTCAAGGAACAAGTGTGGCCCCATTCCCAGTGAGAGCCAAGCAAATTCATGGGAAGGTCCAAATCGCCTAACACAGGCTTGTGGAAATGCCTTCTCAATGTGGTTCCCAGCTCTTCTGTTTCTGTAGCAAAATGGGGCTGGGGCCCCTCCTTCACAGGAACAGGGGCCTGCAAGAAGAGACAGCAGGCTTGGGTCTTTTGATTCAGTGTTAGAGCAAGTACTACTAGAAAGGAAAACCAGACCCTCCGGTAAAGTCCTCCAGGACATGCAGAAACACTGAGCCAGTGAGATATGGTGGGGAAAGGGACCCAGGGGACACTGGCTGAATCACTCTCCAATCCTGGAAGGGTTAGTCAAGGACCACTGGCAACCTTTAGGCATTGGCCCTCAGCCAGGGACACATATCAGGATCTCCTGTGACACTTACTAAAAATATAGACCCCACCTGGGCCCTGCCGAATCAGAGCATGAGCAGGTGGGCCAGGCATGTGTGTCTTCCAAATGCTCCCTGTGATTCTGACAAGTGTCCCTGGAGAAGAGCCAGGTAAACACAGCAGTGGCCCCAACTGCCTACTTAGCCCTGAGCAGAAAGAGTCCCCTGGAGGGATCCAGTTTTGCTGTTTGTTAAAGATCTTGTGGCTCCTAAAGGGGAGTCCTAAAGTTTTCTGAGTGTGAACGGACAGAGTAATGATTCTCACCCAGTAATGATCACAGACTGTAGAGCATTTACCATGGGCCAGGGAGTGTTCCTAGCATTTTATATCTAGTATCTTACTTAATCCTCACACTGATCTGTGAGATAGGAGTTAAGCTGTACTTCACAAATGAGCAAAACCTCAGCTAAAAGCCGAAGCACCTCATCCAAAGCTACATGGCTGGTTAGCATCAGCCAGGACTCCAACTTCAGAGTTCGGTCCTAACGGTGACCTGTATGGCCTCTCATTTGCATTGTGCATCCCCACTTTTTAAAGTAACCTGGAGCCACCTTCTAAGGGACCCTGTCGAGTAGACCTTTTCCCATTGACCTGTGAGGAAACTGAACCTCAGAGAGGTTGTGCCTCAGGTGAGACCGCAGAGCTGTTGGAGACGCTGAAGTGGGGCAAGCACTGGGTTGCTTGACTTCTGCCTTGGTACTTTCTCAAGCAGACACACCAGTACTGGTTGGCTGATCCCGGGGGCAACTGAGGGGTGTGGCGGGAGCAGGCGAGTTTCCATGGAGGTAGGACAGACTCTCTGGCAGACTCCTTCAGTCCTTCTGCAGAGGCCAGCCACTAGGAGGAGGAGGAACTGGTTGGCCAACCTCAGTGATAGAGAGAGAAAGTGTGTGTGTGTGTGTGTGTGTGTCAGAGACACACTGTGATTGGTTTGTGGAGTCCCAGAAAAGGCCCATTCCCAGGCTTGGCCCTGCCACTACCTCTGTGTGACCTCTGGAATGAGAAGAAATCTCTGTGGTCTCCTCCAGTGGAGCATTTTGAGATTGAGACTGAGATTAGGTTATGATAGTACCTTATCCCTAATGACTAGCAGTTGACATCAGAGCCAGGACATACCCTGAGTTCCCTATAAATCTCACAGCTCTGCAGAATAGGTAATGTTGATCTTCCCATTTTACAGATGAAGAGATTGAGACCCAAGGCCACACCTTACATGTGGCAGAGCTGGATTTAAACCCAAGTCCATAGTACTTTGTGTGACCACTATATTGTTCACTGGTTCTAAGAGAGGTGGTTGAAGGTCCCTTTGTCCTGTGCCTCCACTGCTTCGTCTGCATCTTACTCATGCATATGTCCCCAAAAGCAGGCTTACAGAGCTAGAGGCACTGGATTCTTCATGCTTTCCACCGAATCAGGCATTCCAGGAGTCAGCCAGACAGCCAAAGCAAGGGCCAAAACAGCCACCAAGAAGGTGTTTGTGTCCTGCCTGCAGGTTTCCCTTAGCCTCCCAGCCTCTGGCAGGGGTCTGCTCAGCACCTCCTCCCAGGGAGGTGGGCAGGTGTGGTTTCCAGCTCTGCCCTCACTAGCGTGCGTGGGGCAAGGCCTCCGGCAGACACAGGAACAGGATCCAGCCCTTTGGGTTCTCCCAGATGGTGTCTCTGGTCTGTCTCAGCTGCCACTGTGGGCCATCGATCACTTCCTGTCATCCACTGAGAGCCCTTTGGCATGGGGCCGGGGGGCCAAGCCTGCTGCTAACACTTGTGTGAGGAAACGGCCCCTCCATCCCTAGTCCAGGACCTGTTGCTCCTTCTGGGAGCCCTGCCCCCACCCCAGCATGTTTTTGAAGTATTATTTTGGTGTTTTTTTTTTTTTAAGATTTATTTATTTATTAGAGAGAGAGCGCACGAGCAGGAGGGGCAGAGGGAGAGAATTCCAAGTTGACTCCATGCTGATCACGGGGCTGATGGGGGTGCTTGATCTCAGAACCATGAGATCACGACCTGAGCTGAAACCAAGAGTCTGTCACTTACCTACCTGACTGTGCCACCAGGTGTCCTGAAATAGAATTTTAAAGTATATTAGAAGGACCTAGGAGGGTGTTTGGCAATAACTTGTATAAAGGCTGATGGATAAAGTGTCTCGATCATGTTTTTAGAAGTTGCCAGGAATCCCCTGCTCCCAAACCAGTCCTTCTCAAGGGAACATCCCTGAAATTGAAGCCGTGTGTTGAGATCAGTGACCAGATTGCTGAGGGGACAGGGAAGGCGCAGGAGACAGGTAGCTAGTGACCTGTAACACATACCTTTCCCCCTCCCCCACCACTACAGGCTGCATTAAGGATCCAGGACTGAGAAAAGACCTTCTGTCTTAGAAGAAAGGAAGATGCAAGGAGCCCTCTGGCCCAGAGGAGGACTGTCAGGAGACACCCCATGAGTAAAACAGCCTGGATGCCAGCCACAGGGAGGGCCCCAGTATAGAATGTGCTGGTGTGAGCTAAACAGCATGGCTAGAACTACTTTTAAAAGTTTGTGCGCGGGGTGCGGGGGTGGCTCAGTGGGTTAAAGCCTCTGCCTTCGGCTCAGGTCATGATCCCAGGGTCCTGGGATCAAGCCCCGCATTGGGCTTTCTGCTTAGCAGGGAGCCTGCTTCCCCCCTCTCTTTCTGTCTGCTTCTGATCTCTGTCTGTCAAATAAATAAAATCTTAAAAAAAAAAAAAGTTTGTGTGGTCAGATTCACAGCTGCGTTTGGGGAATTTGGGGAACTGGTGCTGAGCTGATTGAGGCCCTGTCTGCCTTGTCACCTGAAGAGAACAGTGTCAGCAGTTGGGCATTGTGGGAACTGGTATACCCTTCCCATTGTTTCCAGTCTCTTCTGTGGGGAGGAAGTCTAGGCATCTCTCAGCCTCTTGTACGCCTGCCGAGTCACCTGCTGGTCCAAGGAGCCCTTCCGTCCACCTGGCGCTTCGGGGCCTATTCTTAGCCAAGTCCCAGATGCCCCTTGCTGTGGACCTGGGAGGACTCCTGTCTGTGGGGAGGCCCAATCAGACGTGTCTTGGCTGCAGGGCCCAGGCAGCTGGCCAAGAAGGGCCGGAAATGCTCCAAATACTCTCCTTCCTCCAATAGCTAAGGGGAGGGAGGCCCCTGAGAGAGGCCATTTTACAATGATAGCCAGACTAAATCCTTTGCTATGGGGGGATGGGAAATGGTGGGGAAGGAAGTACTTCTGAGGGAACCAAGAAAGCATCCTTCTACGTGAATGGGCTTGTTAAAATCCAATTGCCTGAGAGCTTGCCTTCTGCGGGCTCCCAGGCGGATGTGTGAGGAGTTCCTTCGCTGGGACGCGAAGCTGTGTTGTTGGCAACAGTGATATCTGAACCTGACCTTCAGAAGAAGGTTAAAAATAGTGTGTCCTGGCAAAGCCAGTCTCCGTGTGTGTGTGTTGGGTGGGGGTGGGAGTTGCGCGTGCGCGGCAGACCTGTACACACACGAGCTTCTGAGTGGTGGAAGCAAATAGCATCCTCATCTGGTGCTTGTTGGGGGCAGCAGTGGCCTACAGAAGGAGAGAGGGCACTGTTTGTCTCAGGTGGAACAGCCTCACCTGCTTTCCTGTTCTTGCAGAATATCAGCTAGGGTGTTCCCAAGCTGGAGAGCAACTTCCCTAGTGGGTTTAGAAGTAGGTATAGGGGTTGTTTTGACTTTTTGAAACCTGCTCATGATCAGAGTTCCTTTGACACCTTCCTCACATCTCCAGGGGCGGGAGGGCCCCGGATGTCCTGTTGCGGGGCTCCTGCAGTGAGGTCCGGTGTTGCTCACTGGTGGTCATCGCCCCTTAGATAATTCAAACGAGCACAGCACTGAGCCTTAGAGTCCAGTCCGCATAGCACGCTACTATGTAAACAGCAAGTTTTGTTTCTCTCCATTCAGGAGAGGTCTTGGTGTTGTCCCAAGTCATGGATGCAGAGACCAAGGCTCAAAGAGGCTGTGTGTCACAGTCAGTCACTGGCAGAGTCTGGCCACCAGCCCAGGTGACCCTCAGAGCAGGGGGTACGTCCCGCGTCCCACCTCGTCTTCACCGCCTGGCTTGGTGGGAAGGCTTGCAGTAGTGAACTGGAGGTGAGGCCCGGCTTCCTTGTCCTCAGCTACCTGTTTACTTTCTTCTTAAGCCAGAGCTCCTGTTAGGTCTGTGCTGCTGCTCTCTGACACTGAGCCCCACACCGGATGTTTGGAGCCGAGAGAGCAGGTGTGCCTCAGCAGCTGGCCAGGGGAGGAAGAGGGCTTCCACAGAACTTGGGGAGCAGCTGGTTATGGGGCTGCATGGCACCCATTGGAATTCTGCCCTGCCTGGCCGGGAAACTGTGTGCAGGGAAATCCCCAAGGGCCTATAAGTCCTCTTGTGCCTGGTGTTTCTGTCTTCAAGGGGGGCCATTGCTCCTCGCCGTCCCATGTCCCATGCGGAGGGGTTAGGGGTGGCTTGCCCCTGGCTGTCAGGGACACAATACTGAGTGCTGGCTAAAAGAGGCCCTTTGAAAGGCTCTCTGACACATGTTTCAGATCCCACTCTGATGAGTGTTCCCACTTACCCTTAAACCCACTGAACAAAGGAGGTTTTGGGACCAAAGCTCCTGTCTCCAGCCCCTCCCCCTCTCCCTCCCCCATTGTCCTCTTGATTTCCCAGAGGTATCTGTCAGTCAGAGCAGGTGCAGGGCTGGGATGGGGGTGAAGCAGGCCCTGCAGTGGAATCCCAGAGCCTTGTACTGTTCACCCCTTGCACCTTTCACGGTCTGCCCAAGGGGGCAGCTAAGAAGGGGGCTGGGCCCCAGACTAATCCTTTACCATTCTAGCCTAGAGAGGAGTAGAACAAACCTTCTAAGAGACTGAGAGGGCCCCACCACCTTGCTGGTGTTATAGGGATAAATACACGTGATACCCCTGAGCCCGTCAGGGTGGGGAGTGGGTAAGAACTCTGGCTCTGGGTTAAGGCAGATCTAGCTTCAAGTCCTGCCTCTGTTGTCCTCCTCCCTGTGTGATCTCTAGTGGTGTGACCTTTCTGCTTCAGTTTCCCTTCTGTAAAATGGGGAATCCGTGCCTACAGTTGGGTCTGTACTAGGATTAAATGAGGTAATGGTGTCAAGTGTTCTAACCCAGAGCTGGCACAGCATCCCAGTAAACATGACTGAGGCCCAGAAAGACTAAGTGGCTTCCCGCAGGTGCTCAGCTCCTTCAGTGCCCACCTTCCTGTCATTCCTTAAAGGATGCATTTTTGTTTCTGCCTCTTCTGGGCTGTTGCACACCAGTGAAGCCTTCCACAGGTCCTGGCTCTGTACAGGTTACAGGGCCCTGGAGTTCTCAGAGTCATTCACTCCACCAGTGACAGTCACTGAGCACCTGCTATACACAGGGCCAGAGGCTGGGGAATGTACTCAGCCAAGGCCATTGCAGGCCCCTTCAGGAGGCAGCCATGTTGAGGGGAGGCTGACGAGGCTGTGCTGGATTCTCAGAGGCAGTATTCATAAGGGTAAGGAGGACAGACAGCCTGGAGAAGGATTGAGGGCAGTGGGGCCCCAATAGAGGAACATGTGGGGTATTGACCTTGCTGCCATGGGCTTGGGGCACCCTCCCGAGGCGCCACAGCTCTGTGCTCTGCTCAGAGCACCTGCCCCCAAGGTCAAGGCATTTTAGGTCTCTGAGGCCCAGGGGCTGCCTGGTTGCATTGTGTTTTTGAGAAGACCTTCATCCCCTGCTGAGTCCAAACCAAGCTGAGGAGCCCCTACCCCCACCCACCAAGCTCTGTGTCTGAGGCTGAAGTGCGTCTGCCTGTTGGGCCTCCCGCAGTGGGCACCAGCAAGGCCTCTCTGTGGCCCCAGCCAGCTGCCCCTTTCACCCCCGTGCCTCTCAGGATTACTTAGCCTTCACAGCGTCTGTCACTAAGATGCCGAGTGCGTTCTTGACGGCTTCTCTTCAGGAAAGGCCTGGGCTGTGTGGCCTTTTAGAAAAGGTTCCATGCCTGGGTTAAGCCTCTGATTGTGGTTCTGCATGAAGAAACCATAAACCAAAGGAAGAGTGATGGTTCAGCTTTGGTCTTGGAGCTTTGTGTCAGCGTCTGCCTGCGTGCCCAGGCTTGGAATTGAAGGTGGGCCATGAAGGCAGGTGGAGAAGCCATCCTTTGCCTCTGGTTGTTGCATAGATTGTTAAGAGTCAGGAAAAGTTCAAGAAGCCTCTCTCATCCTGCTCTTGAGATGCTCGGCTCTGCTCTGAGGTGTGTCTCTTTGATACAGGGGCCCTGCCAGGGGGTGAGGGAGCCCTGGTGCATCCTCTTCATTTATGACAAAAGCCCCAGTCCCTGGAAATCTTGGTTCTTCCACCAGGGCCAAGAGCTCAAGAATGATACCGGGTTTATCAGCTAACTGCTGGGGAGGCCTGGTCACTTACAGAAAGGATCCTGATGGTCATCCCAGTGTCAGGGGTGTCTGGCGTCACCCAGGAAGGCAGAGAGCTCTGAAGCCAGGGATGCCAGCCCACACCTGCAGGAAGGCCTTTGCAGCTGTTGAGGGGCTGGCCTGGGTGGCACTGCCTGCCACTTGACAGCCATTTCTTCACCCTTGGTCATGGCCAGTAGAGTTTGGTTTTCTCTCCTCCACTCCAGGGGCACCGGCAGCCTGCACCTGGCTATTAAATGACCCTCTCCCCACCTCTTTGCAAGGGCCTCTGGGCTCTGAGGACTGAGCCCTGCCTTAACCCACCACATTGTCTCCCCCTTCCCTTCCTAAAGGGAACAACTCAAGGAAAGTCGTCCTTAGTGCCACATTCTGTTTGCCTTTTTAACCCCCCACAGAGGCAGGTGTTTCCAGATTTATTTTCTGTTTCCTGCACTGTTAGCCTGCATTGTAAGGTGAAGTGGGCAGGTTGAAGCCTCAGGCCCCTCCCGCCCAGGCTGAGACTGGGCTGGAGACCATTTGGACCGCAGTTGCATGGCGCCACCTCCTGGCCACAGTCCCCATCGTTTCTCCCTACACTTGCTCCATAGTTGCCAGAATAATTCCTGTAAAAGCGAAAGGCACTTAAAGATACTTTGAAGTCCATTTCTGGTTGATCCCATAATGGCCATAGCTGTTTGTATCAGTTTGGGTTTTCTGGGTCTGCTTCACCAAGCCTCTTATTCGAATGGCTTAGTATTTCGAAGCCTAAATTACCAAGGTAGGAATGAGCCCCTACAGCCTAGAAGCCGGGCCATCGGCCTAGAACCCAATACCAGGTGTGTTTCCCAAGGGGTTGGTGTGCCTGTGGTGTACAGGTTAGGCCTCCTGCCTGTGAGGGGAGAGAGGAGGAAGGACAGTGCCCTGGGGGAGTGGAGGGAGGGTGTAGCTTCTTCCTTGGGGCTGCAGCTGTTTTCTCATCTGTTGGCAGCAGCCTGGGCTTTGCTGCTGCTGCTGCTGCTGCTGCTGACCCGGCCTCTGGGGACACAGACCCGGAACAGACCCGCAGCCCCACTAACTTGAAGGGTCTAAGTGTCTCCCTTGTCTGGAGCAGCTAGTTCTTCTGCAAAGAAGAGAACCAACCAGGGCTGGTCGGGGACTGGGGGGGGTGGCCTTGGTAACTTTTACTCTTGAGGGGACCTTTAGCATGCTACCAGAGTGATGGGACCCCTGGATTCTGTACCTGGCCCCATCTTTGAGTGCCTCTGCCCGAGTGCCTGTCCCCTGCCATGGAAAGAAGACCAGCTTCTCTGCATATCATTTCCCAAACCAGAGAGTGGTGATTCCTGCTGTTTCTGCTCTAGAGCGATGCTGGACTAAAGCCGCATCCTCCACTATGGACTGTACTTGGTGACCAGGCAGGCCCATGCTGTGGGCCCTGCTGGGGTTTACAGCTTGGAGGGAGGTAGGCACAGGGTGCTGTGGCCACAGAGGCCCTGTAGCTAATGCCTCATCATTCCCTCTGCTCTAGGCCTGGTCTCCAAGTCCTCTCCTAAGAAACCTCGTGGACGGAACATCTTCAAGGCCTTTTTCTGCTGTTTTCGCGCCCAGCATGTTGGCCAGTCAAGCTCGTCCACTGAGCTCTCTGCGTACAAAGAGGAAGCCAACACCATTGCTAAGGTAGCTAGAGGAGGGTGGTGTGGTCTGGCAAGGAGAGGGTTACTGGTGGGGGCCCCTGCAACTGTGGCATGTGGGCAAGGTAATCTGCCCTGAAGTCTCAGAGATCTCTGGCTCAGAGGCCCCTCTCTGTCCCTCCCAGACAGGCCATCTCCTTTCTCTTGACTCCCGTTGTGATATGTGATACGGGCCGTGTGGCTCTCCCTGTAGTTTCTGAGGGCCCCTGCACTCCAGACCCTTCCGGGTGCCAGGAACGTGCAAGGCACTTGGTGTGTATTGTCTCATGTGATCCAGAAGTTCATGGAGTATTCCCACTTACGCACCTGGAAACTGAGATCCAGAGGGTATCTGTAGCCCCCGAAGAGTTATTGGCTAATAAATAAGAGTTGGAGCTCCAAGCTCTGTAGCAATGTACCATACAAAGCTTGTCTTCCAAGATACTTGACTACCCGGGAAGCAAGGAACTGAAATTCTGCCACACTCTCAATATCATTTTCTAGCCCTCTCACCTGTCCTGGGGGGGATATTGGGAAATGTGTGGGTGTCTTTGAGCCTCACAAGGAGCAGAAAGTATGTCTGGCATTTCAAGGGACAGCCCAGACCAAAACCCCATCTGCCCGCAATCCCGTTGGTCACTTCTTTCGGGAACACCAAGGTCTAGCTGTTTTTCTCTCTTAAAACCAGGCTGAAGATATGTGCATCAGTGCATTAGCCAATGGGGGTATCGGTAAATAAAGTGCAATGTGACAGTGTTACCTAGCAATTGATTTTTACAAAGTTCACGAAAACTTTGTAAAAGTTTGGAAATACTTTGGAAAAGTATTGAGTTGCAACATTAAGTTGAAAAGCAGAATGTGAAATTACATATTATGGGAGGGAAACTGCTAAAACAGACTTGAAAGAAATACGCTAAAATTCCAATGTTAAGATTTTCATTTTCTTCAGGGTTTCTATTGAGAACACATACCACTTTTTATAACCCTAACATTTTTATTACTGGCAGAAGGCCGGGGAAGCTTTCTGACCTCTCTGTACTCCACTTCCTCTCATGTTTTAGGACTCACAGTGTGGGTTCACATTGGCATACCTGATGTTTTATAAGGGCTCCACTGCCCTCCCCACACAGTGTACCCCACCCACCCACCCACAACAGAGTGTCTAGAAAACACACCACAGTGAGGAGTTCCGATTTGGGTTCTGCCTCTGATTCCGTGTCCCAGCATCAGCAACTGGAGTTCCTGCTTCTCTGTCCAATGGAGAGGCAGTGGCAACTGAGAACAAGACACTGCCTTCTCCGTCCTTCATCAAATCTGATGTCGAAAGGCAGCTCTGGCCTTTGCCCTTTCCTGTCCAGCTCTTAGGAAAAGTCACTTTTGGGGCTCCTGGCTGGCTCAGTCAGCAGAGCATGAGACCCTTAATCTCAGGGTCATGAGTTCAAGCCCCACTGTTGGGTTTAGAGCTTACTTTAAAAAAAAAGTCACCGTTTTATGGCAGAACCTTCCCCGGGGGGCTGGGGTTTTACGGCAAAAAATGACCCTCTGGGCCTGAGGCAGAAGCAGTGGGCTTGAGCTGGGACGGCGTTGGCTGGTGGGCACTGACTGCCTCCTTTTCCTCCACAGTCGGATCTGCTCCACTGTCTCCAGTACCAGTTTTATCAGGTAGGTGAATCGGATAGGGTACGTGTTCAGAGGCCCCAGACCTGTGATCACATCAGGTGACACCCTCGTTCCTCAGTGCCTGGCTGGTGCCACTGCCTGTGGAAGCCATTTGTCCCAGAGATTTGCTGAGGGTACACTCGGTGCAAGGTGTTAGATTATGGGAGGATAGCTGACCTCCATCCCACACCAGCCCTGGCCTGCATCTCAATGTCCAGATCATTTCATAGTCCAGTGGGAGGCTGGAGCTGAGGAGCCAACTCTTCTTTCTCTATCTCTTGGCCTTCAAAGGGCACCTCTTCTGGGTTGAAGTTGAGGGTCTTCTGTGTCTTGCAGTGACCCCAGTACTTCTCAGAATTCTGCTGAGGAGAACACTTGGGCTTTCTTGGTGGCAGACCTCAGCAATCTGGCTCTGGTTTCAGATCCCGGGGACCTGTCTGCTCCCAGAGGTGACAGAGGAAGATCAAGGAAGGATCTGCGTGGTCATTGACTTGGATGAAACACTTGTGCATAGCTCCTTTAAGGTAGTTCCCCATCTGGAGTTCTTCCTACATGCCACCCAGCTGTCTTGTGTGCCTGACTGCAGGTGCTAGGGGGCAGCCTAAATCTGAGGGCGGGCTGGGGGCCTCTGGTATTTTGGCCATACTGGCATCACAGGTGCTCGGAGGCCACACTGAAGAATGTGGAGTAGGAATCCCTGATCCCCCCAGTCACTGCCCACAGTCTTCATCTGCCCCTAGTCACATAGCCCAGAATCCCACCAGGGCTCTGGACAGGACAGGCCTGTGAGAGGGTTGGAATCAGCCCAGGACCTGGCCTCCCTCCATTCTGTCAGGTTGTCTTAACTCAGACACCAAAGCTGTCTTCAGCTCAGGTAGAATTGGGGGTGGCGGTAAGTAGGAAAAGCTAAGAGAGGCTATTGTGTCCCTTAATAAAGTGGTGGGAGCAGCTTCCTGGAGTGTCTACACTCCGTCCCTCCCCAGCCCTCCCATGGGATAGTGCAGCGGCTGTGGCACAGGTTTCTTGTCTCCTTCCCGTTGTGCTGACCTCATTAACTTTTCTGCCTTCCAGCCAATCAACAATGCCGACTTCATAGTGCCTGTAGAGATTGAGGGGACCACTCATCAGGTGAGCTGCCTCCCAGGCCACAACCGGCCCAGAGGCCTTGGGCTCCTCTGCCCCTCTGATACGCACCATCATGGGGGCCCTCTCCTGCAACTTCAGTCCCTCCTTTCTTGGTACCTTTCTCACTCTGGGCTTTCTGATCTTTGAAACGGTTCAGTCTCTCATCACCCTCTAGCTGTCACCTTTTTTTGCTTTGCAGCCAAGCTGTTTACAATTAAATATTTCTCAATAGGAGTAATAGGTGCCATTTACTGAACACCATCTCCCAGCCAGGGTAGCCGGTGCTGTTAAATGATGGCGTCTTCTCTAATCCTGAAGAGCTGGTTGTCTGCCTGTTATAGGCAAGGAAGCCAGGGCTATCTCCTTTCTCTCCTCCCTGCACCCACTTACTCCCATCTAGCAAGTGGATTTCTTCCTCCCCTGCCCCGGCATCTCATCCTCCATGAAGTATCTCCACCTTCCCTTCCCTGGGGTCCCCACCTTGGATTCCGCCCCAGTAAATGCTATCAGAGAGCACTTAAATCCAAGTAAGCCCAGCCTCTGGCCCTGCATAACCTGCTCAGTCCGGGCTCATGCAGTGTTGGTAGTGAAAAAGCAGTTACTCAATGCTTATGCAGAAGGCCAGCCAGCCGGCCTGAGAGGCAGAACCATCAGGAACAAGGCCTTGTTAGCCCGGAAACTGTCCATATGGCCTGGTGGGATAGAAGACTTACCCAAGGCTTCCCTGGAGAGTCACCACTATCCTGTGTCCCTTCGAAGCTTTCGTCCCCAACACCACTGGCCCTCCCATCAGGCCCAGCACAGCCCCTGCTCGGAACCCGGGTTGGCCCTGGACTGCCCAGCCTCTGCCCAGCTGAGCTTTACATCCATCTGAGGTCATGGAGATGCACAGAACCTGCAGAGAGAAAAGGAAGGCCTATTTTCAGACAGGCAGATCTGCACAGTGAACTCATTGACAGGGAGAACTCTGCCTCACGAGAAAGGGCTGAGATTAAAATTGGGGGGCAGCTACCTACAGAAGGCAGGTTTTCAGCAGAGAGCAGGGAGGGGATGCCAAGCTGGATGAACAGCCAGGAAGAAGGAGGGACCTGTTTGAGGTTAAAGAACTGGCACCTGCAAGGGAGCCAAGCTGTGGCTCCTCAGAGCAGAGGGGTCCTGCTGCAGAGCCACCAGGGGTCTGGTGAGTTGGTGGCTAGTTTAGGCCACCGCCAAGGAGGGGAGACGTGGCAGGCCCTTGCTGGTTGAGCAGGGAGTGACATGAGTAACAAGCTTTGAAGGAATGCTGCTTGTAACATCGAGGCTGGCTGAGAGGGGGAGATCCTGGAGGTGGGGAGGCAGTTAGATGCGGAGCGGTGAGGGACATGTAGCTGATGAACCTTTGAGGCCAAAATGTGCAAGACTGTAAGAGGTGGACATGAGAGTGAGGGGTGGCCGGCTGGACGAGGTGCAAACGGTGGGCACGAGAGCAGGATGTGCAGGGTATCTGACCAACAGTCCCTGAGGAGAAAGAGTCACTTCTCCCTGGCACATTCCCGAGAAGCTGTGTCACAGCAAGAGGTTTCACAAGTGTCTGCAACCTTGCCTGATGGTGACCTGGACACTGTCCCACCAGAGCCAAGGACAGGAAGCTCCCACAGAGGCTGTGGCTGGATTCAAGTAATCCAGGATAGGCTGTTTCCATCTGTGAGGCCTATTCTTGATTACTTGTTTCTGGAGGCAGCTGATGGTTCGCCGCCTGAAACTTGAGATGGCTTCTGGGACGTAGGCTCGTGCGTTTCTGCCTTAGCAGGGTCAGGGGTGGGCCGCCAGGCCCACAGAAGCCTTGTAAGGAGGGGGTAGCAGTGTCCCAGTGTGTGGGGCAGAAGGTTTCCAGGGTGTAGGGGCCGGACAGAGTGAGGTGTGACCCTGTTGGCCACTCTTTGTGCAAGTGGGGACAGTGACCCATGCTGCATGCTTCCCCCCAACGGGGATGCCTCCAACAGGCCTCTCTGCTTTTCCTCAGGTATATGTGCTCAAGAGGCCTTACGTGGATGAGTTCCTGAGGCGAATGGGGGAACTCTTTGAATGTGTGCTCTTCACTGCCAGCCTGGCCAAGGTACCTGAGGGCAGGAGCGGGGAGGAAGCAAGAACGCCCATGGCGGCTGCATGGGGAGGGGGTGCGTCCAGCAGCTCCTTGCTGGTCCGCGGGCAGCCCCGAGGGGAGACAGGACTGTATCTGGACAAAAGCATCTTCTCTGCTGCTAGTATGCTGACCCCGTGACGGATCTGCTGGACCGGTGTGGCGTGTTCCGGGCCCGCCTGTTCCGGGAGTCCTGTGTGTTCCACCAGGGCTGCTATGTCAAGGACCTCAGCCGCCTGGGAAGGGACCTGAGGAAAACGCTCATTCTAGACAACTCACCCGCCTCTTATATCTTCCACCCTGAGAATGCAGTGAGTGGTCCAGACACACCCACACTGCAGGGACCGGGGAGCCTCTACCACAGTGCGGGGGAGGGGCAGGGCAGTGGAAACCTGGGCTTTTCCAGAGGAGCGTACCACCCAGCTGCTCCCAGCCAGCCTCCTGGGGCTGTGGCCAGGGAGGGAAGAACTGGCGGTCAGGAGACTAACGCTGCCTTTTCCCCATCCCAGGTGCCTGTGCAGTCTTGGTTTGATGACATGGCAGACACTGAGCTGCTGAACCTGATCCCGATCTTTGAGGAGTTGAGCGGAGCAGAGGATGTCTACACCAGCCTTGGGCAGCTGCGGGCCCCTTAGCCTTCCCTGCTTCCAAACAGTGGCCATCCCAGTAGGGGACTTTCCTACACTGTGCCTTTATGATCAGCCTGACGGAGCAGAAGCTGAAGCATCTCACCAAGTGGGGCCTGGAGGAGAAATGACTGGAAAGGGCTTTAGGGCAGGATAGGTGCCAAGTAGGCACGTAGCAGACCGACGACTCCCAGAGCTGCCTGCTCCCTGAGTTGGTTCCCAAGTGTGTGTGTGTGTGTCTCTTTGTGTCTCACCCTGAACTGTGGCCCCACAATATGTGTTCAGGTTGAGGGAAAACTGAAAGATAAGACTCCCCAAGTTAGTCTGCCTCCTCTCCAGTCACCCTGAGAGCCCCTGCGCTCGGTAGGGATGAAGACTGTTTAAAGCTCTGTTGCCAAACCCATGGCCTTTCCTCGGTGTTAGAAGGTTCATGCCAAGGAGAAAGGGTGAATCAGAGGCTGCCTTCAGGTATCCCAGGCACACGCCTTTCTGATACTTTTCTCCAGCCAGCTACTGCAGACAGAAAGACAACATTTCTAGCAAGATGAAGTTGTTTCCAGAACCAGTAGCCCCAGCATCCATCAAATCCTGTGGTCTGAGGGCTGCACTTGCCTCCAGCCGAGTACCTGGCATGGACCCTTTCTGTGTCTCCCCAAGGCTTGGGTGCCGGGCCTGCCTTCCTCATCACCTAGCCATAGTCTTGAACCTTTGGGGAAGGAGGTCTTCTCCCTGGCCTGGAGGAGGACAAATAGCATTTCCATTCTTTTGACTCTCTTTTAAAATTCTCTTTCTAAACACAGAGTGTTGGGCCTATTTTGTTTCTGACAAAGCTGCAGTCCTGGGCCCAAGATGAATGTGGGAGGCCTTGGGGGTGCAGGGAGGAGGAAAACCCCCAAACCATGAATGTGTGTGTCCCCTTGGCTTGTAGATCAGCTGAGCATGGGACCATGTCCCTAAGTCTGCTCTTCAGGGATTCTCTGCTGGTGCTGGTGTGAGGACTTCTGTTCCAAAGTCCAGGAGGGGCGCTTGGAGCCCATGCCTGCCCTGCTTCTTGGGCAGGGCTGTTTGCTGTTGTCTTCCCCCAGGGCCTGGCCTATGCCTCTGCTTCTGTCTTATCCCTTCTCTGCTGTTGCTTTTTTGCTCCAGGGCCTCAGCGGCACTCCTGCTTTCCCTGGCTGAGAGGAGGGGCATTCTCTTCATTTCCTTTGCCACCCTAATGCACATGCCTTCTGCCTCCCATGACGTGTGAGCAAGCCCTTTACATACCTGGGCTTTGCGTGTCTCTCGCTTTCAGAGTTTCTTAGTAGTGAATGCTTTTAAAAATTGCCACAAAATGGAGGTTTCCTGAGGATAGAGAAGGGGAAGTGCTGCTGTAATTGGGAGCACAAGGGCATCCCAAAAGGGAGCCCCACCCCAGCATCACTGCCTTAATTATGGCCTCCCCTGGGGCTGGCTGGGGTTCTCTCCTCTTCTCCCTTCCTCCTTCCCACCCTCCTCCTCCTGGGGCAGGAGGCAGTTCCTCTCCCCATCTCTGCTTTCCCTGGAGGCAGGGGGTTACAAAGCATTTGAGGACACCCCCACTCAGGACTCTTCCCTGTTACCCTTTTCAGTGTCCACACACTGGGTTCAGCGTGAGGAATTGGCCAGTTTTGAGCCAACCAGGTGGTGGAGCAGCAGCTTGGTGTTCTGAGAGGTAGTGGGCTGACTGGCATCATTCTCTAGCATTGTGGTACCAGCTCCCCTCCTTGTCCCAAGGTTGTATGGCCATGTCTTTCCCACTGGTGTCACGGAAGTGGAACAGAGTCCCTGATGACATGTGGTCATTTCCCCCAGTACCATTCCCCAATGCCCTTGGGGTCCTACAGGTAAAGGAAGAGGGGTCCGGTGCTAGCCAGGAACGAGACCTCCTGAGGGGAAATGAGAGCTTCTGATTCTAAGGCCATCTCTGGGCCTTTATCCTAATACTGTGGAAGGGACCTCTCTCCCAGGCCCCACCCTGAGGGTTAGCCTCTGGGCCAAATCTGCCACTGGCGCCCAGCCAAACTTTTCTGACTAAATAAGCAATAAGCAGCTCTAAGCTGATCCAGTTCTAGGACCCTTTCTGCCCTCCTTTGGGCTTCCCATGTTTTTCCCAGTGAGGGAAGAGCCTGTGCCCCTCTCCCCGTTTCCTATCAGACTCATCCAAATGCTCCAAGTGTGACTCATGACTGTGGCCCAGGATATCTTGGTGAGGGGTGTCCCTGCTGCTTCTGCATGAAACCCCTGCTCTCTAGGCCTTGTTCCCATCAGAACCCTGCCCTGCCCACCTGCAGGTCCTCAACAGGAATATCCTATTCCCTCTCCCCCTTCTCCTCCTACTGGCAGAGGAGGAACTCGGCCAAATAAACCTAAACAGGGTCCATCCATATGGACCAGAGCCAGCCTAAAGTCATTATTTACTGTCTGGTTTCCAGTTTCACAGTGTATTAGGGGCGAGTGATGATTGCCAAACTTGCTCCTCAGAGGAATCAGCCAGACTCTGTGTGGGAGGAGGGCAAGATTGGGAGGGAAGCAGTTTAGCCCAGAATCTGTTATAGGGCTTCCCGTCAGCCCCAACTCGAGCCATACCCAGAATCTGCCCACCTGCCAGCTTCAGATCTTCAAGGTGCCTCTTCAGGGACACAGTGTGTGTGTGTCTCTCTGATTGGGCTTCTAAATCAAAAGCCTGATGTTCGTGTCCCTCTCATAGGGGGAGCTTTGGACACAGGACCAGTCTGGAAACAGTCAAGGGAAGAGTTTCCACTCTGCACATTGTAGAGGGGACGCTCTGTAGGCCCGTGGGTCCTTTACTCTAGAGAGGTTGAGTAAATTTGCCTTCAGTTAACCCGGGACCTTCTGTTTAGTTCCCTCCTGCCTCCCAAAGATTTTGACCATTTTGTAAGTGTTTCAGCTTACCTCTGTGAGCAGTGGCCCAGAAGCATCTTTGTGCTAAAAGCGTAGGAAGTCTATAAAGGCAGTTGTTCCCTGGGAGACTGATCCCGTTTAGATCTGCTGCCCCTGCCCTGTTCTTGAGGCCTCCTTCAGGAGGGCAGCCCCCCATGTAGGGCTGTCCTAAATCCCATGTCCCAGCCAGGCCAAGTGTCGTGGAAGGTAAGCCCCTTTTCCCCTTCAGGTCTTCTGTTGGTTACCATTGCTATTCCTCAATCACTTTTTGTAAAATGGGGTTAGTTTTGTCTTTTTTTTTTTTATTGCCAATAAATACTTGCATTCAAGCAGAGGAGGGAAGGCAGGGATGTGACCTCCTGTCTTATGCCCTGCTCTAGGTCTTGCCCCTGGAGCAGACCCTCCTCTTTGGGCCCCATGAGCTTTGCTTATAGTTATCCCAAGTTCGACACATTCCACATCCTGCTGCTTTCCCCCTCAAGATGCCATGTGGAGGACAGGGGATCTGCTTCCCACTGTGACTGGGCTATGGGACTCTGACTACCTTGCTTACATATTCATGGTTTGATAAATTTGTTGTATTCAAAACTTGAAATGTAGAACGCCATTAAGTGTCTGTTTATATTTTTGGAATATTTGTATTACTTACAATTAATTAATAAAACTGGGTTTTAAAAACCCATCCAGAAATGGGAGCTGCTTCCTGTCCCTGCTATCATTCATTTGGGCAGTCACCAGCACATGCTTCTTCCCTTGCTGCCCCTGGCATCAGGCAGAGTTGGCGCCCCCAGGCTGGGTGAGCCGTTGCCTCTGGCTGGGGACCAGCCAGCACTCAGCACAGCAGTGCTGCTCTGCTCAAGGTTACAGAAGTTGGACTCTTTTTCTGGCCCTCGTTTGGAACCAATTCCATTGCCATCCAGGTGCTTAATGAGCATACACTTGGTGTCCTATTGACTTCTGGGGGACAAACCAGAAGCCCTGAGGGACTGGGAGTCTTCATTCTCCCAAACCGGGATCCCCAGAACTGAGAGCCCATCGGGATTCTTGGCACATAGTAGGCACTCAGATTTTGACTGGACTGCTGTATGGACCCCAAGGAAACCCTCTGGAGCAAAACAGGATAATAGATAATAGAGCACACTCCTGGCCCCTCTCCTGGACTTCCCTCCCTCGGAAAAATGCCCAGAAGCTTCTCAAGGAGGCACTTGCTGGCCTAGACATCCCAAGCACTCAGGGGCAGCTCCAGCCCCTGCCTCCTGTCATCAGCATAATGCATCCATATCTATAATATAGCAAATTTCATATCCTCCCACCCTCTTCCCTGCATTATTGATGGGCTGTGCACTTTTAAAAAAATCAATTAGATCAGGGCGTGGAACTGGAGTCAAAAGAGAAAAGAAGCCTTTAAAGGTCCGCTCTTCTTGTTTCTGCTGTTTTGAATAGGAGCAGATAAAGCTTCCCCTCTGGTTTGAATAAGTCAAGCCCAGGGCTAGGTTGGCTGTGATTGGCCAGGACTGGGAAAATGAGGTTAAGATGCAAACACAAGCAAATATAACCCCGTGTCTGCAGCCATTACTAAGCTAAGGCCTTGGGACCTGGAGCCTCCCGCCTTGGGGTGGTTCTTTGGTAGCTGCTGCTCCCCCGAAAACTCGGAAGGCCCTGCGGGAGTGAAGGCAAGGTAGGTCGGCTTAGTGGTTGGGAAGAAAGGAAGAGGAGATTGAAATTTCTGTGCTGTTGTCTTCTTGGATGAGATTTTTAAAGGATTAAACCAGGAGTTTGTAACTAGTTTTGCAAACTTCCTGCTGAGCAGTTAAGGCCCTTTTTAGAAACCACTGAGCAGATAGGGCGCTTTTTCAAAAGCTGGGAAATAAGGAGACTGCCCCATTCGCCTAGCTCAGAAAGATGGTGTGGGCTAAGATAGAACCAGCTTCCTCTGGGGTCCATTCACAGAGCTGTCTATAAGAATTGAGGGCTGCTAGCTTTTAGCCTGGGATTTCAGAACCCCACCCCACACCACCCCAAGGGTTTCTGCAGCGCCGGGGAATTAAATAAGGACTTGGGGAAGAGGGAGAGAGAAACAGCTTTGGGGGACTTCGATGTCACAAATGCAGTCACATTTTCAGGGTGTTCCACTGAGGCAGGAAGTGCCACCTTTGAGGGTGTCCTCTCCTTGGGTGGGGGGCTTTGGCCCAGTGAGCTCCTTTCTGATCTATAAGTCCCTGCAGGGAAATGGGACTGCTTTTGGCCTCGGAGAGTCACAGCCCTCATTAATGCCAGTTGGGTTTTTTCCCAGGTTGAAACTTCTCGATTTTCAAGAAATGAATTCATTGGCCCTTGTCCCCTTCCTCTAGTTGAGTCACAGCATTTGCCTTTAATGAATGAAATCTAGGGTCTGAGGAAAACCTGAACAAATATTTCCTGGCAATTGGGAGCTGCACAGGGGAGGGTGGGGCTGCACAAGTTATCAAATTAAATCCTCAAACATTGGCTGCTCGGAGTCACTGCCCTGCTTTAGCCTTATTATGGCGGAACACAAAGGGAGTCTGGTTTTTTGTTTTGCTAGATGCTGGCACAAACTCTCCAGACTTGACTTCATCCACCAGGGTTCAAGCATCAATGGCCAGAGGCTCCTCTTAAAAGCGCAGTATGCCTTTGGATGGGAAAAACTCCCCACAGCCTTTTCTGGGTGGGTCGTGTTTTGGGTTTTGGGTTTGTTTATTTACTTTATGTAAATCCACCAAGCACTGGTTTTTTCCTGTGCCTCTTGAGAGCCTTCTTCAGTTATAGGTATTACCGGAATGCAAGCTCCTTGAGAGCAAGAACTGGCCAGGCATTTTGATGATGCAAAGCTGCTCCAGGAGCATGAATGTGTAGAAGTCCTTGCTAATCCTAGACACGCCTTGAACACAGATGGTGCCGGGTCCTCCCGCACTTCTCTCTGCTTCCTGCCTCTCCCCACCCTGCTTTGCGGGCGGCCATGGCCACCACCAGCTCCTGCTTGTCTGTGTGGGAGGGGACACAGGGGGTGCCCCAAACTCGGTCCCACACCCCATGTTACTTTCCCTCTTCTGCGAGGCACAGGGAATATATTTGTCAGAGGACAAAAGCAAGATGGGCTGTTTGAGTTTTAGGACAGTTTCCTTAAAGGAGAAAACTCTGGAAAGTAAAAGCCTAAAGAGGAAATCAAAGAGTTGACAGCAGACCTGGTAAGTGAGGACCCTGGGCAGAGCCGGACAGGATGAATGAGAGAAGGCAGCCCTGCTTGGAGATACCCTGATACAAGCTTTTCTTCCCGTGTGCTACTGCAGGCAGACAAGTTTAGGAAGAGTTACACAACATCAAAGTGACTAAAACCACAGGTTTTAGGGCCAGATACAGATTTCACTCTAGTGTGTGACATCAGGCAAATTATTTAACCTCTCCGAACCTCAAATAGCCTATGATGTGAGCTGAAAATCTACTCAGTTTATAAGAATTAAATGACACAACATAAAGTGAACCCGCACAGGAGATAACCATGGCTTTTACCAGAGCTCTTGACAAGGAAAGTGGCAAGGGTGAAGCCAACCTTCTTTCTGGGAGGGTCGCCCCCCAGTTCAGCCAAGCTTACTGTGGGAACTTGGACAAGTCATTTCCCACAGTGCAGGGTGTCCCACAAGGACATGGCAGGATGGCTGACAAGAGACTAGGAAATGACTTAGGGAAAAGGCTGGAGGGATGCCTGCCGTGAGTGGCATCATCTCCCCCACTCACTCTGTGATGTTGCAGTCCTGGAAAGACTCGCGCCATGTCTCTGAGCAGCGCCTTCAGGGCTGTGGGCAACGAGCCCGGGATCATCACCTGGAGAATAGAGGTGAGCTGGGCTGCAGGCACACTTTCCTGCTCACACGGGATCTGGGTGGGGGTGGTCTCTGGTCCGCAATCTGCTAAACGACAGGCCTGGTACTCCCTCAGTCTCCTGCCTTTGGAAACAGCAACGGGGCAACATCAGTCAACTTTTCCTATCCTTGACCCCTCCTGGGTGCTTGAAGCAGGTGGTGGCAGGTGGAGGAAATGCTTTTAGCCCTGGAGAGCAGGGCTCCAAGCAAAATGAAGCTTGCCCTTTATCCTGCCACCTGCTCAGGGAGTCTGCACCTCCAGTAAATGCCCTAGAGAAATGGGTGGGGCCTGGGCCACCCATTTCTTTTCTTTTTTTTTTTTTAAGATTTTATTTATATATTTGTTAGAGAGAGAGAGCACAGGCAGACAGAGTGGCAGGCAGAGGCAGAGGGAGAAGCAGGCTCCCTGCCAAGCAAGGAGCCTGATGTGGAACTCGATCCCAGGACGCTGGGATCATGACCTGAGCCGAAGGCAGCCGCTTAACCAACTGAGCCACCCAGGCGTCCCCTCCTGGCTGTTTCTGTCGGAAAAAGGGAACCTGTCTTTCACAGGGCACCCTGGCTCCTGCGAAGTGTTAGTGGGGCAAGGAGAGTGGGGACACGGAAGTTACTGCGTAGATCAGGGTGCCGCTCATTGCTTCTCCCACCTGGGCTTGAGCTCCTCTGGCTGACCTCGAGTTCCAGCAATCTAGCTGGGAACAGCCCTAGCCTGGGCATCTCCAGCTGTTGGATGGATGTAGGAAACCCCCCTCCCCGCGCCCCTCCTCCCTGCTCTGAGGCCAGGGAGGGGTGGCTGCCTAAAACCCAGAGCCCTTAAGGCTCCCTGTTTATTTCAAAATAGGTACTAAAAGTTACCTACGGTATACTTAACACTGTTACATTTAACACACATCTTAATGCAGAATATAGACAAGTAGACAAGTATGACTACAGGTGTCACTTGGAGAGAATGATGAAAATCCCTGAGGCCATGTGAATGGCTCTCCTGAGACAAGCCATATGCACAGGGGACACATCAAGTTCTCACCCCCAGACTCCAATGCAGAATGCTGGGTGTGGAGCCCCATACACCACTGGCACTCACTCTCCTAGCCCCCCAGGACCCCTAGGTTCTGTTCACAGCCGCAACCCTTGCCCGGCTCTGGGAGGTCAGGGTTGGAGAACTGTGTTGGAGACACTGGTGCAGCTGCTCAGAGTGGGATTTGACCCAGCTCTTCTCCCTGCAAAGGGCTGGAGGAGCTCACAAGGCTCCTCCCAGTATAGTGAGAGCAAGCGGGTGGTGGGGAGGGGGGTGGGGTGTAGACAGGGACCCAGATTCAGCCCTGGGGGCCACGAAGGCAGAGCTCAGCAGAAGCTAGAGGGGTGGACCCGCTAATCCTGTGGCTGGCCACCATGCCCCATAGGATCAGCAGGGACATCTTCCCTACCTCTCCCCAGCCACCTGTGCCAAATGATGGAGGACAGGGAGGCTGGGGGGTGGGCAGTGGGATGCAGACTGTACACAGCCCTTGTCCTTCCAGAAACTGGAGCTGGCGCTAGTACCCCTGAGCGCCCACGGCAACTTCTATGAGGGAGACTGCTACGTCATCCTCTCGGTGAGCCCCCCGACCCCCGGTTCCCATGAGCTTCTCCCCTGAGAGCCATTCCTGGGTTCCACTGAGGCCTGCTGCTGGTGCTAATCTGTTTCCTGGTATCGCTCTTGACTCTCCCTCCGTGTTACACAGAACAAGCCTCCAGTTTGACTATCAAAGGCCATTCTCAGGGGATGGGGCCCTTGGTCTAAACCTCAGGGAGGACACCGCAAGCAGCACCTTTCCCTCCCGGGGCCCAGCCCCCACATTAACATGGTATGGAGGCAGGCCAGGTAAATCCAAGGCCACGCCTCCAAGTGTTCATTCTTTTTTTTTTTTTTTTAAGATTTTATTTATTTGACAGAGATCACAAGTAGGCAGAGAAACGGTGGGGGGGGCGCGGTGAGGGAAGCAGACTCCCCGCTGAGCAGAGAGCCCGATGCAGGGCTCCATCCCAGGACCCTGAGATCATGACCTGAGCCGAAGGCAGAGACTTTAACCCACTGAGCCACTCAGGCACCCCCCAAGTGCTCATTCTAGTAGAGGAAACAATATCACCCATGAACGGTGCCAACAGAGCCAGGCAGAGGGACAGCTCAGCTCCGTGTCAGCACAGCAGTGCAGGGCATGAAGGGCCAGCAAGGTCTATCTGTGGCTCAGCTTGGAAAAGATTCCCATGGGTCTCCATGTAGTAGGAGAACAGTAAGCTGTCAACTCTTGCCAAATGTGGGAGGAATCTGGGCCCTGCCAGAGCCTGAGCCACATACCAGGTCTGGACAGGGGCACCATGGAGAGGGAGGGTGACCCGGAGCCTGCCTGGGGTGGGCCACGAGTCATCATGGCTGTGTTCTTCCCACACCCCGGGGCCAGCAGCAGAGCAGGGGCTGGGTGAGCTGGCCCCTGACCTCATCTCTCTGGACACCCCAGACACGGAGGGTGGGCAGCCTCCTGTCCCAGGACATCCACTTCTGGATTGGGAAGGACTCCTCCCAGGACGAGCAGGCCTGCGCAGCCATCTACAGCACGCAGCTGGATGACTACCTGGGGGGCAGCCCCGTGCAGCACCGAGAGGTCCAGTACCATGAGTCTGACACTTTCCATGGCTACTTCAAGCAGGGCATCATGTGAGTAGTTCCACCAGAGCCTGGACATAAATGACAGTTTACTAAAGAGGAAACCAAAAAGGCTAATTGGTATACGAAGAATCAGAGAAACACAGATGGAAACAAAGCTATCGCTTCCACCTAGATCAGAGCAGGGCAGACTAGAGGGCAGAGTGGAGGCAAGCAGCCGGCAAGGCTGTGGGGAAAGAGGAGCCTGAGTGCCCCTTGGGGGCAGGGGGTGCGGGAGGATGAGCACAGCATGCTGGAAGGCAATCTGCTGTCACTGAGGCCAGTCGCCCTCCTGGGTATATAACTCAGGGGACCGCTCATGAACCAGAATGTTCACAGCGGTGTCAGGACTGGTGGTGTGAAGCTGTAGGCACCGTAAGGGCCCCTCATGGGGAGATGGGACAGGGAAAATTACTGCACGGGTCCAGGCAGCAGTGAGAGGTCGTGGAGCAGATGTCCTGCAGAGTAGTGGACAGCCCTTAAAAACATGGTACTTAGTGACCAAAGTAAGAAACGGACCTGAAATATATAACAGTGCCAACTTCTATTTTTAAAAAATATACATCAACAAAACAACAGGACACATTTACCCAAATGAAAATAAAAAGACAGTTGTCTATGGTTGGAGGGGCTGCCTGTGGTGGGGAGAGGAATGGCGGAGCATATGCAGAGAAGAGGGAATGCATAAATACTGAAAACAGGAGAGGGGTCTTGGAAAGGACAGTGATAATGTTCCACGAACTGAGGGGTTTAACTCCAAACTTTGCACGTGAGATTGAAAACAAAAAGGAATTCTGAGGAGCTCGAGAGATCTGAGGCTGCTCCAAAGTGCTTCTTGACTGAGGACCTGCTGGGCACAGCGTGCCCCATGAGTCACCAGGGAGCCCACAGACCAGTGTCCCACTGGATTTCTGCTCGCCCTGCAGGTGCAGGACACTTGGGACGGAGGCGGGGTTGGGGGAAACTTGGGGGCCAGGAGAGCAGGTTTGTCTTAAGGCCATAGTGTCATGACTGCTTCCCTGTGCCCCTCTTCTTGTCCTATGCTGAGATTCAGAGAGTTGCTAGAACCAACGAAGCTCATGCTACAGGGTCCTCACCCCGTAGTGCTGGAACACTAGTCCTAATATGTCAGCTTGAATGTCACTCCTCTGGAGAGGACTGCCCAGACCACTCTGTCAAAAAGGCTGTCATGGAGTCCTCTTCTGGGGTGGCAGTTATCACCAGCTCTGTTTCCCTTGCTTATTTACTGCCGCCCCAAGGACAGAGGCTGCATCTGCCTAACCAGTCTCCCCAGTCCCTAGCTCCTAAGTAACGGGGGGTTATCTGGATATCCCCTCAGCTACAAGAAGGGGGGTGTGTCCTCTGGGATGAAGCATGTGGAGACCAACACCTACGATGTGAAGCGGCTCTTACACGTGAAGGGGAAGAGAAACATCAGGGCCACAGAGGTAAGCCCTGCCCACTGTCGGTCCTAGGCCAGAGCCTCCCCACCGGGTAATTCAGAATTCCTCCTGAACAACATCTCCTTGTCCGCAGGTGGAAATGAGCTGGGACAGTTTTAACCAAGGTGATGTCTTCCTGCTGGACCTTGGGAAGGTCATCATCCAGTGGAATGGCCCAGAGAGCAACAGCGGAGAGCGACTCAAGGTGTGGTTCTTCCCAGGTTCGGCACCTTCTCTCCCTCAGACCCACTCATGGGGCATGCACTCTCTCAGTTGCCTTTTCCATCTTCCTTCCTCGCTGACTCTCATGTGAAGACAGACCCCTGCCTTGGAGCAGAATCTGTTTCAGAGACAGGCGAAGTGCCTAAGTCTGTGACTCACCCCGGGGTCTTATAAGCTGCAGAATAACTCCTGTGGGGAAAAAAAAAAAAAAAGAATAACTCCTGTGTCTGGGACCCAGGTCGCTCCCCACCGAGGCCAGCAAGTGCCAGGGGATGCCCAGCAGGACTGAGTGCTTCCTTGGGCTTCTTTGACAGGCTATGCTTCTAGCAAAGGATATCCGGGACAGGGAACGAGGGGGCCGTGCTGAGATAGGTGTGATCGAGGGAGACAAGGAGGCAGCCAGTCCGGAGCTGATGAAGGTCCTTCAGGACACCCTCGGCCGGCGCTCTGTCATCAAGCCTGCGGTGCCCGATGAGATCATAGATCAGCAGCAGAAATCAAACATCATGTTGTATCAGTGAGTAACTAAACCTGGCTGCTGGCTGGAAGCTGGGGTAGGGGGTGCTTTGGCTCCTCATTTTGGGTACAGGAATCTGACTTTATCTTAAGATTTTATGTATTTATTTGAGAGAGAGAGACCCCCCCACACACACACACACACGGAGGTGGAGCAATCCCAGGACCCCGAGATCCTGACCCAAGCAGAGCTGAAAGCAGACTGAGCTACCCAGGTATCCCCAGGGGTCTGGCTTTCCTTTAATCCTTTTCAAATGCAGCTTTCAGAAGGAGCTCAGTGTTCCCCACTCAAGGAGACAGCTATCTCCTGTTCTTGTCAGCAACACTTCCTGGTCTCTTGAGGACATTCTTCCTTTACTTGGGTCTATCCGTGCCCAGGGATGTGGAGGGGATCATGTTCAGGAGAGAGTTGCACCCAAGTGTCCTCTCAAGAACAGAGCGCACCACACTCCTGTCTGCATTCAAGCCACACCTGTCATAAAAATCAAACTTCACCCAGAAACTCTACTGAAATGAAGCCAACAAAATACCAAATTGACTGCAAGATGCTTTGCAGAAGAGAAGGCACAAGCTAATTTCTCCCCTTTTCCAGTGTCTCGGACTCAGCTGGGCAGCTGGCGGTCACAGAGGTAGCAACAAGGCCACTGGTCCAGGACTTACTGAACCATGACGTGAGTAGAACGTGGGTTGGTGCGGCTTCTGCAGCCAGACCTGGCTTCAGAGATCTTCCTTAGGGTCCTGATTGGCAGTAACCACCTCTATCCCTGCCCGCTTCAGGACTGCTACATCTTAGACCAAAGTGGAACCAAGATCTATGTGTGGAAGGGAAGAGGAGCCACAAAGACTGAGAAACAGACGGCCATGTCTAAAGCCCTGGTAGGAGCTACAGATGTGAGGTATTGTCCACAGAATGCTGTCAGGACCACGTCAGATGTGTCCAGAGAGCCAGACGAGGCACTTGGGCTTACAACCTCACCATTACATACACGGACTTCAGTCAGACCCACAACCTGGGGATAAATCCAGGTTTGAGAGACAACTCCCGGGTTGTTCTGAGGGGTCAGTAACGTTTGTAAGGCACTTTGAACGGTACCTGGTGCCTGCACCTGCTCAGTAGACATGGCTGCTGCTGTCGAAGGGGATATCACCTCATGGGCAACAGCCCTGTCCTCAAGGGGCCCAGGACGCTGTCCGGACCTACGCAGGTGAACCCAGCACTTACACAGTAATAAATGAGCAAATGAATGTGGCACAGAATTAGTGGAGTGCATGAGTGCGGCAGGAACACAGTATAGAGGATCTTGCAAAAAAATAAAAAGTAAATAATAATAATCATGACAGGCCAAGCCAGAGATAGGCAAATGTTCCCCTCAGTCCTTTCCCTGAGGCAGGTAACTTGGTGCCCAGACATGAGTGAGTTAGCCTCTGACTCCAGCTCCCACAAGGGAGTCCTACCAGCTGGCTTCCAAGGGGCAAGTCACCAGACAGGCAAAGAACCCAGTGCCTTCCCTGACTGACCTGCCTTTCGGGGGGTGGGGGGTGTCTGCAGCACTTCATCCAGATGAAGGGCTACCCCGGCAGCACCAACGTGGAGACCATCAACGATGGTGCTGAGTCGGCCATGTTCAAGCAGCTGTTCCAGAAGTGGTCAGGGAAGGACCAGACTGTGGGCCTGGGGAAAACATTTGGTGTCGGTAAAATCGGTGAGACTAAGACTGCTCCCCCGGTGGCCTTCCCATGGCAGGGACTCTCTAGAAAGGCAGGCACAGATGCTCTTCACTCACCTGGCTTCTCCCAACCCCTCCTCTGCAGCAAAAGTCTTCCAGGATAAATTTGATGTGACTTTGCTGCACACCAAGCCTGAGGTCGCAGCCCAGGAAAGAATGGTGGACGACGGCAACGGGAAAGTTGAGGTAAGTCAGGGATGTGCATGTCAGGGCGGGCAGCTGTGGCCCTCCTAGCTGTGTTGCTGGAGAGGCCAGAGCGGGTGACTCCACTCCGTTTTGCTTTCGGTTTCACCTCTGAGAACTCAGGAGTCATCTCTCAGGGGTGGCCGCAGTCTGCGATGCTTTTCCACAACCCCTCAGGGAAGTGAGAGGCTGCTACCCCTTCCCACCCCCACCGCAGGCTATCTGACTCCACTGGCAGAAACAGTCATTATCTCAGAGCAATGGCAGGGATGCACCTGAGCGGGAATGACCCAGTTCTCCTCGGGATTCAAATCATGCAAATGAGATAAGCCCTCACAACTGGGAAAGAAGAACCAGAGGGGGAAGCTGTGTTGTGGGTGGATGTTAAGGCTTCACCAGCCTGGATTCTCCGCAAAGCATGGCCCCATTCCCTTCAGCAGCCATCTCTTCAAATAGGGACCCCAACTCTGGGAAATTGCGTCTCCTTCTGTGTCCAGGTCTGGAGGATTGAAAACCTGGAGCTGGTCCCCGTGGAGCATCAGTGGTACGGCTTCTTTTATGGGGGAGACTGCTATCTGGTTCTCTACACATATGAGATGAATGGGAAGCCACGCTACATCCTCTATATCTGGCAGGTAGGCCTGATGCAGGCTCTGAACTTGGGATCCCCATGCTTCCTCCGGGCACCGGGCAGGGGCAAGGGGTAGCGGGGACCCACTACTCCCCTCTAACCCCTGCAGGGCCGCCAAGCCTCAAAGGATGAGCTGACGGCCTCGGCATATCAGGCAGTAGAAGTGGATCAGCAGTTCGATGGGGCGCCTGTGCAGGTCCGAGTTGCCATGGGGAAGGAGCCCCGCCACTTCATGGCCATCTTCAAAGGGAAGCTGGTTATCTTTGAGGTGAGACCCCTCAGGTACAGTGACACCAGGAGCAGGAATACTCAGACGAGTAAGTGAGCAGTAAGTCAACTTACTGGAATACTGACAAGTCTGTCAGTCTCCGTATAGGAGAGGAGGGACAGAGGCCAGGGCTGGGGATAGACACAGAGGAGAGGGTTAACCTCTCTGAGACATTCCCAGGAATCCCAGCTACCCAGGGCTTCAGGTCCAAACTCTGCCTAGCTAACGTTCAAGTCTTTCACAATCTGACCTGTATTACCCATGGAGGTGTGTTACTCTCAGAGCCCTAATCCACACTCCCCACCCAAGTGAGGGGGTTCTCCCCATTAGACCTCATGTGTGCCACAGCCCTGTCCAGTCCCGACCCTGGATATGCCCCTTCAAATTCAAGCTCCGCTTCTTCCATGGAGCCCTCGCTGAAGCAATACCAGAAATGTGTAATGTCATATGCTTGGTATCACACACACAGCCTGTGGGTAAGTCCTAGTCTTGTCATTTATTCACCAGGTTGCAAAGCCTCAGTTTTCCCATCTGTACCATAAGATAAAAAAACACCTACTTCAGGGGTGCCTGGGTGGCTCAGTCAGTTAAGAGGTCAGACTCTTAACTTCAGCTCAGGTCATGATCTTGGGCCTGAGAGATTGAGCCCGATATCAGGCTCCATACTCAGCAGGGAATCTGCTTGGGATTCTCTCTCTCTCTTTCCCTCTGCCCCTCCTCGTGGTCAGGAGCACATGCACTATCTCTCTTGCTCTCTCTCTCAAATAAATAAATCTTTAAAAATAAATACCTATTTCACAGTTATTACAAGGTTCCACAAAATGATATGGGTAAGGCACCAGCCACAGAGCCTAGCATATAATAAAAGTCTCAGAATGAGAGCTAATATTATTGGTACCATAATTCTAGCTCACCTGACCTCTCCCAGTTGGTATGGGAGCTCCCCAAGGTCAAAAGCAGCGTTAAGTTCATCCATAATCTCTACAATGGCTAGCCCAGTGCTCTGTACACACGGTGCCCCTTAGAACCAGATTTGGCTTTTCTCCTCTCTAGGGTGGGACTTCCAGAAAGGGAAATGCTGAGCCCGATCCGCCAGTAAGGCTCTTCCAGATTCAAGGAAATGACAAATCTAACACCAAAGCGGTGGAGGTTCCAGCCTTTGCCTCCTCCCTAAACTCCAACGATGTCTTTCTGCTGCAGACCCAGGCAGAGCACTACCTGTGGTATGGCAAGGTAAGACGGCCGGGCCTAGGGGACACATCAGCCCACTGGAGACCAGCCCTATGCCCACCTTCCTGTCAGCAAGGGTGAAGGAACCAAGAGGTAGGCTGGAGCAGTCCTCAAGAAGATGAGTCTTTTCCTAAAGGATCTGCCAATGTTCCCCAGGATTAGAAACTCACTGACAGCACTGCTCACGCCCAGGAGATGCTCCGTAAACTTCTACACAGAGGGAGGCTGGATAAGTCAATCTTTCCACACCAGTTCGCTGGATTGTAATACAACAGGCATTAACATTGAACAAACACTAAAAATGTGATTTTGTCCATTCAGAGTGCATCTACACTAAAGGCCAGATTTGTTTTACAAATTGTTTTACCAAAATTGTCTTACAAAAGAGAACTGGACAGGGAAAATGCTCCATACCACAGTCATCAGGGCAATGCTAGTGAAAACCACAGAGATGCTGCCATATGCCTAGCAGGATGTCTTTTAAAAAAAAAAAATTGACAATATCAAGTGCAGGTGAGGAGGCCAGAACTCACGGGCATTGCTGGTGGGAATGCAGATCCAGCCTTTGGAAACTGATTTTAGTTTCTTATAAAACACACACCTATGATCCAGCAATCCCATGCCTGGGCATTTATTTACTTACCCATGAGAAAGAAAAAACTACCTTCACACAAATATACATGGCACCTTTGTTCATCATGACCCCAAACTGGAAGCAATCCAACTGAAGAATGAAAAAAAACAGTGGTATATTCCTATGGTAGGCTACTACTCAACAACACAAAGAAAACAGCTGTTGATCCTCACAAGGGTGAATCTCAAATTCCTCTGTTAAGTGAAGGAAGCCAAACTCAGAGGCTATCTAGTGTATGATTCCAATTATAACATTCCAGAAAACGTAGACTGCAGTGATGGAGAACAGATTGGTGGTTGCCAGAGGTTAAGGATTTGGGGAGGGTCTGATTACAAGGGGGGAGTAGCCTGAGGGGATTTTGGCAGGGCTGAGGCAGTGTTCTCTAGCTGCATTTTGGTGGCAGTAACATGATTCTCTGTGTTGGTCAAGACTCGTAGAACCGTACACCAACAAGAGTGAATTTTCTTGAATGTAATTTAAAGAATAAATTTAAATTTTTTCTCTTTAAAAAAGATCAAAAGGAGGTGCCAAAATTCCAACTGAAGGTGAAACAAAGGGGCCTCTGACCAACATCCACTGTGGGTTTTAGAGTCCAGTCCTGTTCTTTGCCACCATCCTGTTTTGCTCTCCCTATTGCTCCTTTCCCAGCACTAGACCAAACCAAGCTCCCTATCCTGAGCCACTGTGGCCTGGTAGCTGATCCAAGTACACTCAGGGTCCCCCCTCCCCGACATCAGTGTGTCTGTGTGCGACTAACACGTGTGCTCTCCTCATCCCACTCTCAGGGGTCTAGTGGGGATGAGCGGGCGATGGCCAAGGAGCTGGCCAGCCTTCTCTGCGAGGGCACCGAGGACACTGTGGCCGAGGGCCAGGAGCCAGCTGAGTTCTGGGACCTGCTGGGAGGGAAAACTGCCTATGCTAACGACAAAAGGTATGGGAATGCGGTGTCACCTCCTACGGGCTCCCCCTGCCGCCTGGGCTTGTGAGCTGCACAAACTCTAGGATGCCTTAGAGTTTGAAAACCCTGATTTCTGGATGAACTACTGAACGCTACCCCTGAAACCAATACTGAAGTGTATGTCAACTAACTAGAATTTAAATTTTAAAGAAACACATGACTGCTCAGTAGCTCAGTTCCTCTAAACAGACTGTATTGCAGACTACAACAGGAAACCCTGGACGTGCAGCCTCGTCTCTTTGAATGTTCCAATAAGACTGGGCGGTTCGTTGTCACGGAGATCACAGACTTCACCCAGGATGACCTGAACCCCGGTGATGTGATGCTCCTGGATACCTGGGACCAGGTAAGACACAGCCAGAGAGCTTGGAACAAGTGACAAACCAAACATCTGTCAGTGGTAATGAAGGAAGAGCCCACTTTTTGCCAGGGATGGAGAGAACAGAGTGTTGTTTAAAACTGACCACCTTGGGAAATTCAATCCACCATCATGCTTATCATCATCAGTCTTACCATCAGGCACTTCTTTTTCTTAGAAGAGACAGCAACAGGCTCCACATTCAGTGATGGGCCTCTTAGGGAATATAGGGCCCTAAAAGAGAGATCTCCAAGGCAACCACTCCCTAACACCCTATTTTCCTCAGCTCAGCTCAGCAAACATACCCAGCACTTCCTTCGTGCTCCAGTGACCGTGGTGGGGGTAGGGTCACCAAGGTGAAGGGGCCCTGCTCTCAGAGTCGACAGGCTGATGGAGGAGCCAGACAGAGAAACCTCATTTTGCTATGATGGAGTTACGGTGCCATGGGAGCACAAATTAGGGGCACTCGGGGCGCCTGGGTGGCTCAGTGGGTTAAAGCCTCTGCCTTCGGCTCAGGTCATGATCTCAGGGTCCTGGGATGGAGCCCCGCATCGGGCTCTCTGCTCAGCGGGGAGCCTGCTTCCTCCTCTCTCTGCCTGCCTCTGCCTCCTTGTGATCTCGTCAAATAAATAAATAAACAAATAAAATCTTTAAAAAAAATTAGGGGCACTCAACATAGTTTAAGGGTTCAGAGAAGACTTCCTAGAGGAGATGGCTTCCAGGCTGAATCTCAAAGGACAAGGGGGCATTAATCAGGTAGAGAGAGCGTCCTGGGCAAAGGAAATCGCACAACTAAAAAGCAAGGCATGGAATAGTCTAGTATACAGGAAACTACCGACAATATCATCAGACCATAAGACAGAGTAAAAGAGTTCGAAATGAAGCTAAGAAGTAGGTATGAGCCTTACCTACCATGTCAAGTTTGAATTTTATCCTGGAAAGCTAATGGAAATTTAAGCAGGTGAATGACACGGTCCCTGTGCTTTCGACAGATCACCCTGCAAAGTGTGAGAGAGGGGGGACGGGGGGAAACGACAGAAGAATATGTACTGGGGGGCCAGTCAGGAGAGCACCATAACAGTGGAATAAGAGGAATAAGGGCCACCTCGGGCTGCACAGGGGCAGTGGGTCAGGATGGAGGGAATGGTGACACATGACAAATGTATAGGAGGGAAACAGGCTGGCCCTGGTGACTTGCTGAGTACAGGAGCATCAAGGATGGCTCCCATGTCACTGCCCTCGGTGACTGGATGGATGCCATTGACCAAGAATGGAGACACAGACACAAGTCTAGAAAAGAAGAGCTACATTTGGGCGTTCTGTTTGAGCTTCCTAGAGACAGCCGGTAGCGGAGGGAGGCAGTATCTTGTAAGAAGTTGAGTTCAGGAAGCTGAAGTTCAGCGAGAGCTCAGGACTGGACATGTAGATTTAGGATATATGTGTTTAATTAAATCATGGACACCAAGCTGATTCTGGGAGAAACCTTTCTCTCTGCTGAACAAATGAGGCTGGGAAGGTTTTCTGAGGCTGTGGTTTGCTAAGTGGGGAAAGGAAGGGCACTTAGTACTTAGTCCTTGCTAAAAGCCCATTAAGACACCCTCTCTACCACAATAGGTGTTCCTGTGGATCGGGGCTGAGGCCAATGCCACAGAGAAGGAGAAAGCCCTTGCCACGGCCCAGGAGTACCTGCATACTCACCCCAGTGGCCGGGACGCCGACACACCGATCCTGATCATCAAACAGGGTTTTGAGCCTCCCATCTTCACAGGCTGGTTCTTGGCCTGGGACCCTCATATTTGGAGCGTAAGAACAGAGAGAATGGGGAAGACCTCCTTACTGCCTGGGAGCTCAGCACGAATAGCTCAATGGGAAGGATGGGTACTACCTCAAAGGCTGAATAAATCCAGGACCACATTTCCCCCACCCTTCTCCACTCCCCTGCTTTTTACTTTCCTTCTCTTTTCTGCCCACCACGGCACTAAGTCCAGTTAGAGAATTCACAGCTTGTCTCAGGAATAAGCCGTGTGTGGAAGAAACCAAAGGTTGAGAGAGTTTATCCACACACATCTCCTTTCTGAGCTTTGCAGCCACCCTGACAGCTGGGGCAAACATTGTTTCCCATGTTAAAAAGGTGGAAGCTTAGAGGAGAGATTTGTGCAAAGTCACAATTAGGAAGAAGCCAGGTTTTCTGACTCCTAGTCAACTCCTCTGTCTTCTTTGGTCTTGTATGGAGGATTAGGGAATACCAGCAAAGAATGCAGATCAGGTTGAAGGACCTTCCAACCTGGCGTGGACCCAGAAGGGGGTATTTTCTTTTCTGCTCAGCCCTGCAATGTCTTCTGATTCCCCAGCTGCTTTGCTTTCCTCAAGGGTAGACAAGGCCTGAGATGTCCCTCCCCCTGAAAGCAGCACCTCATCCTGCCTTATCTCTTTTGTTTCAGGCAGGGAAATCCTATGAACAGTTAAAAGAAGAGCTGGGAGATGCCGCTGCTATCATGAGAATCACTGCTGTGAGTTGCATTTGCTCTGGGGCAGAAGCAAGTCACATAGGCAGCGGCAGCCAGGGAGAAACCATAAACGTTACAGACACAGCACAGGCGAAACCCTGTCGTGTCCTTCTTAGCATCACTCTAGTGGGCTATTTGTATTTGAGGTTGTTTTAATCAATAGCAAAGCAGGCCTCAAAGCCAAGTTCCTCGTTTTACTGCCTTCCAGAATTTAGAATAGACTTGCCGCTTAAAAAAATATATCTAATATATATCATATACATATATATATTTAAACATAAATATAAATAATTATATATCATACATATTTAAACATAAATATAAATACTTATATATCATATATATTTAAATATAAATAATTATAACCTAGGAATCACCTAGTATTATGGACTGAATGATTTTGTTTTCCAAAATTCGTATGTTGAGCCCCTAGCCCCTGATGTGATGGTATGAGGAGGTGGGGCCTTTAGGGAGGAATTAGTGCCCTTAAAGAGAAGAGCACTTGCTGTCTTGCTCTCTGCCATGTGAGGACACATTGGGAAAATGCCACCCACAAGCCAGGAAGCGGACATCTGGATCTTGGGCTTCTAAGCCTCCAGAACTATGAGAAATGAATGTTTGTTGTTGAAGCTAAAAAACAAACAAAAACTACAAAAACTAATTTTATTATTCAGTTCTATCACTCAGGACAGACTGAACTGACTAGTAGTATTTTTCATAAATAAGAAGCTTCTAGGGGTGACGGAGTGGCTCAGTGGAGTAAGCCTCTGCCTTTGGCTCAAGTCATGATCTCAGGGTCCTGGGATTGAGCCCCACGTTGGGCTCTCTGCCTGCTTGTGATCTCTCTGTGTCAAATAAATAAATAAAATTAAAAAAAAAAAAAAAGGAGAAGCTTCTAAGCCAAACGATGTGCTTACCAGTTTCTTTTCTTTTTTTTTTTTTAAAGATTTTATTTATTTCTTTGACAGAGAGAGATCACAAGTAGGCAGAGAGGCAGGCAGAGAGAGAGGGGGGAAGCAGGCTCCCTGAGAGCAGAGAGCCGGATGTGGGGCTCAATCCCAGGACCCTGGGATCATGACCTGAGCCGAAGGCAGAGGCTTTAACCCACTGAGCCACCCAGGCGCCCCTGCTTACCAGTTTCTGACTGTGAAGTCCACAAAAACTCAGGCCATTGCTCCTACTCCAATGACGAAAAGAAGTGCAGCCTCTGGCTAGGAAGCCAACAGCTCTCTAGCCTTAGGATGAACGAGTTGTAGCGGGCTGCAAGCCATCTGCGGCTCCATCCTTTGTGCTCTACAAACTCCGGATTCCAAAGCTAATGGCCAGGTAGTTTCTTTAAAATGCGTTTAACAACAGGATAACTTCAATTTGAAGTCATTTAAAGGCTGGAAATGTAGAGTCTAAATACAGGGCCAAAAGAAGGTCTGTGATCACAGTACTGAAATGAGATTTAAGCACAGCGTTAAGCCCAGCTGCTTATACAGGATTTACCCTAGACTCACTGAATCAGCTTTCCCAAGATCTGACCCCAAAATCTGAATAATTTAGATTCCCAGATGATTCTGACAGGCAGCCAGCTTTAGGGAATCATCGCTCTAAAAGATGATCACAAGGGACGCCTGGGTGGCTCAGTTGGTTAAGCGGCTGCCTTCGGCTCAGGTCATGATCCCAGCGTCCTGGGATCGAGTCCCACATCGGGCTCCTTGCTCGGCAGGGAGCCTGCTTCTTCCTCTGCCTCTGCCTGCCTCTCTGTCTGCCTGTGCTCGATCTCTCTCTAATAAATAAATAAAATCTTTAAAAAAAAAAATTAAAAAAAAAAAAAGATGATCACAAAAGGGGCATTGGTATCAGCCGAAATATTAAATATTATGCACACAGAACTTCAACTGCACAGACCCTGAACAGTCTTTCATCCTGCCTACATTCTTATCTTACCTAGGACATGAGGAATGCAACCCTCTCCCTGAATTCTGAGCCAAAATATTACCCTATAGAAGTCCTGTTGAAAAGTCAAAATCAGGAGCTGCCTGAGGATGTGAACCCTGCCAAAAAGGAGGTGAGTGGCTAAAGGAACTGTGTCTACTGTGGGTGGAGCTCTCCACGAGGGAAGTACCCACCTCGGCACGTGGCCTAGGACGGCTCTAGCACATTGCTGGCCCCTCAACAGACATCTGAGCTACCCAGTAGCTCAAATCAAAAACCCAGGACTCCTTTTTTCCTCACCTCCCACATCAGTCCATCAGCTAGCCTCTGTCCATCCCTCCCCGTCTCTCTGCTGTGCATCACGGACTACTGCAATAGTCCCCCAACTGGCTTCCACCCCTGTCCCATCAGTTCTCCCCCGAATAACAGCCAAGAGGCTTTTAAAGCAGACAAAACTGTTCTGTTCAAAACACCTCCAAAGGCTTCTCACTGCAAACAAAAAGAATCTAGAATCCTTTCTGTGGCCTCCGTGGCTCTACACAATCCTGCCTGCACCCGCCTTTCTGATGTTATCTCCTAGACCACTGGCCTCTACTTACCACCCTCTAGCCAGGGGCTCCCTTTCTGTCTTAAACACACTACGTCCCAGCCTTTGAGCCTTTACACCGCCTGAGACCTTTCTTCTCCCAGATCATCACGGGGGTCAGGTCCTGGCTCCAAAGCTGCCTCCCCCCCAGACAGCCCTCCCTGACCACCCTAACACTGCTTAAGAGCAAGGACCTTCTCTGTCTTGTTCCCCTCCGCGTTCTCCGCTTTTCAGCACCCAAAACAGTGCATGGCATATAGTAAGCACTCTTGAAGTTTCGGTTAAATGAATTAGCACTTTGATAATGAATGAATGCACTAATGTCCCCTTGAAGGAGTTGATTTGGGAAGGATCTCTGGGTTTTGTACTGTCTTAGCTAAACAACTCTTAAGGATCTAGACTACAACTTTCTTGAAAACAGAAGCCATATCTTAATAATTTTACTCAGCAACTATTCAGTAAGCATCAATAAATAAATAAATGTTAGGAGAATTTTATGCTCTAAACAAGATCCACGTGATCATGCATTCAAAAATGTCTGGATAAAAAATGGTAGATAAGGGCAGGAAGCAAGGAAAACTAACTCTCATTTTAGTTCTCCATTCAGCCAAAACCTAATGTCTAGGATTATTCATATATAAGCCAATTCTTGTTCTTCTGGCAAAAAACTGGTACCAGGTGGGATACGAGAGCAGCAAATCTGGTCAGCTTCTACTCAGGCCAAAATGGGACTCCACATCCCAAGAACCCTCCAGTGAATAATTTAAGTGCATTACACCCTTTCTGAAAAATTCCTTCTCCTTCCCCCTTCAAAGGTGTTCTCTTGGCTCCACCTTCCCCCACCCTGTTGTCATTGATGGGTGCCATGTCTTCCTGACTAGGGACTTTTTCTCTCTTAGAATTACCTCTCTGAACAGGATTTTATTTCTGTGTTTGGCATCACAAGAGGGCAATTTGCTGCTCTGCCTGTCTGGAAGCAACTCCAAATGAAGAAAGAAAAGGGGCTTTTCTAAGGCAAGAAGCTATATGCCTATTGCAAGACCACAGAAGAGAGCAGAAGGAGCCAGTTAACAGGAAAGAATTTATCTACCAATTTCTGCCTAATAGCCAACTACTTAGTTTAGATACAGTAGGGTCTGCAAATCATAGCATGTTCTCCATCTTTCTCACCCTTGCTTCCGTAGTTGTTATAGACCTAAAATGTTAACTACCCACACTTTTATTTTTGTGGCCTTCCAGCTAAAGTCTCAGCAGAAAGCACCACAACTGCAAGAATCCAGAGAAGTCAGGAAAAAAAAAAAAAAAAAAAAAA
>ML100334.1:0-27355 GCA_003697995.1 Taxidea taxus jeffersonii | reverse complement strand
AAAAAAAAAAAAAAAAAAAAAACCACAGCTAAGTCTAAAGTGTTTAATAATGGGGCAAGGACACAAGGTTGTTTTAAATTGTAAGATCGGTGTTTGCAAAATCTATTTAACCCAGCAATCACTGAAGGTATTTCCATTATCTACCCCAAGGGCAAAATCCAAATGCCCAGATCTGTATGTACCAGAGATGTTTAACTTTTCAAATAAAAATATCTATATGAGCAAATAGAGTTCAGTATTTGGTGTTTGCCTGTTACAGTAATTGTTTTGTGATGCTGGGAGAGATGTCTCCGTACTGGGGTAGGCGAGGGCAAGAGGCACTGCTGAGTGAGTTCTCTGGGTAACTGGACCACTGTAAGTCCTGTTTCCGGCACAAGAATGCCAAAATCTGCCTTACCGCTGTCCAGGAAACCTCAGTCCCCACCCATCTCTACCCCATTATCCAAAAGAGAAATAGGGCCATGTGTTATTAATTTCAGTAACGAGGCCAGAACCAGTGTGCACACCACAGTGGAGAGCTTTCAAAGCACGCCGTAGACAGCAACGCATGAACCACATTTTCCAGACAGCTCAAAGTTTGAGTCAACAACTCCCAAGGAATCCATGTGGCAGAAGTAACAGATCAGGGAACATTCCAGGAGAGAAGCGCTGTCCAGGGCATCACAGAGTGTGCAGGGTCACAGAAGCACTAAGACCAACAGGGTCCGACATTTTAGGGTTACCATGATAGGTCTCGGCTGAAGGAGGCAGCAGCCCAACAGCTTATGTCTGTTCTCCCAGATACTTGCAGCCCCTTCAGTAAGGCCCCCTGCTGTTTTCCACAACCTGGCACAAGTCAGGCACTAAAAAAGCTAGACCCAGCATTACACAAACAAGGGAAAGATTCTAGTCCTCTTTATTATATAGCAATTTTGTTTAAAGCTTTATTCATCAAGTCTATCATTTCTTTATAAACGCCAAAGAAAAACAATTTGTGGGTTGGAAGAGGCTTAGGAAATAACTTCTTTTTGTAATGACGTCCAGAGCTGAGGAGAAACCTTTCCTCCAGCCAAGTCTCTGGAACCTATTCCGCTTCTGCTGCCTCTTCACCTTCTCCACATTCAAACCGCACGAAGTCCACAACAGACACCCCTCGAGGCTGCACATACTGTCCCAGCGTGATGGAGGGATCCAGCAAGTATGGCTGGGACAGCATCTTGGTTTCTGCCTCCCCACCAGGCTCATCATCCAAAGAGCCAACAGAGAGAGGGGCCATGCCCACCACATGCTGCCCCAGGCGGCGGCCCAGGTCCTCCAGGCCTGCTCTGCGCTCAGATGTCTCGCAGATGACCAAGGCCCCATACTTCCCCAGCACCAGGTTGTGGAGCGACGGGCTGTGCATTGCTCCATGGACGTAAGAGCCAACGTAGAACCCGGCTGGCACCTTCACCCATGCAGCTCGTTTAAGAGTCATGTTTTCTCCCAGTTTCCCTACAAAAAAGAAAAAACAAGTAACACACTTCTAGAACATGACACCCATGGCAGTTACCAAAATATGCATAGAAGTGGCCGAGTCTGGGAGACAGTCCTCTCTCCCCACATTTACACTATGAATATGGAGAGATACTATTTGCCATTTAAAGAGGAAAAGGTATGTGGGAGATGGTAGGGGTGGGAGAAATAAAGAACACCCTTATGGAACACCAACAACGTGCCACACTGGTACTTAAAAACATAGGCTATGGTGTCCCACAGACCCTGGACTCGGGTCTCGGTTCCTCCCCTTACCAGCTATGTACCTTATGCAAGTGACATAACCCCATTTATGAATTTACCAAGCCTTTGTTTCCTCCTCCACAACATGGAGATGACATCACTTAAAATAACCTGAAAGCAGGGTTCTTAGGAGACATAATAAATAAAGTAACATATGTAAACGCACTTAATTACATGATCTAGCACAGAGCGGCACGCAAATGCTGGCTATCTACTATGTTAGATGTAGGCTTAGAAAGCTCGAGCTACTGCCCAAGCTCACACAGCTATTACATGCCAGAGCTGGAAGCAAAGCCCGCATCTCACTCCAGAACAATTAGGTGTTTTCTTCCCCTGAAATTACCATCCCTCCTGAGAATCACCATAACTGACCCAACTCTTCATCATCCATGATAGCAGAAAAAGTCCACAACTAAAAGCCCCAGAAAACCCAAACCCCATACCATCAATAGTTTCAACTTCCTCTCAGCAAAAGTAAAATTTTTCAGTTTTTGTTTTTTTTTTAAGATTTTATTTATTTGAGAGGGAGAGGGAGCAAGAGCAGGGGAGGGGCAGAGGGAGAAGTAGGTTCCCCACTGAGCAGGGAGCCTGATGCAGGGCTCAATCCCAGCACCCTGGAATCATGACCTGAGTGGAAGGAACTTAACCCACTGAGCCACCCAGTTGCCCCCAGCGTTGTTTTTTCTTTTTTAAGATTTTTATTTATTTATTTGACAGACAGAGGTCACAAGCAGGCAGAGAGAGAAGGAACGGAAGCAGGCTCCCTGCCGAGCAGAGAGCCCGAAGCTTTAACCCACTGAGCCACCCAGGCGCCCCTCCCCATCGTTGTTCTTAAGAATCAAATATAATTTCAGGTTTCCCTGTCTCCTCAGGATGCTATCCTCTCTAACATAAGTCCAAATAAGCCAAAGGGTAGGAAAGAGGTTAAGCGACCCCAAAAGGGTCTAGGTAAATATCCCTGCATTAGCCATAGTTATATCTTAAAGTCTTATTAAGGGGAGAAATCAAAAGAAATCTTAAAACAGCTCAAAGCATTTGAACAAAAGTTAATTCTCAGAAATTGACAAGGCTGAAATACCCAGTTCTTCCAGAATTTCTTAATAAGTCCCATTCACAGCTGTCTGCCTGGTTTCTCAGCCATGACTCACTAAAACATCATACATATTTCAAGATAACCTGATAAAAACAGAATTGATGCCTTGACTGGAAAGGCATGAGCAGTAAATTGGATGAGCAGTAAATTCCCGGCAAGCTCCAACCCAGCCCTACTTCCCTCCTTCCATCAAGGACATGTAGGAAGAAAGCAAAATTCCCACTAGTTCTGACACAATGATCCAGCTGTGGTTCCTGTGGCCTGTGGTTCTGAAAGAATAAACCTTCACCAATTCAGGGTCAGATTTCTCTAAAAAAATAGCTCAAATTCCTATACATGATGCCCCCAAATATTCCTGGATCCCTTTATAAAGAAGGGATGACTTTATAAATATTCCCGGATCCCTTTATAAAGAAGGGTGAGATGACTTCTGATGTAGTGTGTCTCCCACAGCGTATAGAGAGGTAGTCAACTGGAAGAAGTCAAAAGACATGCTTCGGTCAGCCGGCAGAGTGAAGAAAATGATTTTAATTAGCTGCAAACATCTAAAAACTGAAAATTTTTTACACAGAAAGCTAAATTATTTTGAAGGAATTTCAAATTCTGACCACACTGGGATCCCAAGGTAACAACTGGCTAGAGCTTGGTAGTAGTTTCCTTCACCAGTGTGAAAGTCTTAGGGAGCCTACTGCTCACTAATGTCTAACGCACAACACAACCCACTTCTCACATTCATATTTTCTGACCCTTGTGGGCACATGAGCTTGCAGTTCCCGATGAGATGTGGAGGAATATCAAAGATACCAGGAGGTAAAGTTCATGATTTTCAGTTCCCACAATCCTTACAAATACTCACCAATTGCTAAGGCTAGCTGATCCTTGAGACAGCCTTCTCTCTCAGGCCCAGCCGGAAGTTCAGAGAGCTCAGAGGAATTCAAGAAGCCCTAAGTACACACATACACAAAAAGAACAAATCTGTTCTGTCCCACTTAAATTATAAACAGACTAGGCAAAAGTAGTGTGTTTCTCAAAAAATGATTTAAGACTACTAAGTATAAATGAATGTTTTGGGTCCTTTTTTTTTTTTTAAGATTTTATTTATTTATTCGACAGAGAAAGAGAGATCACAAGTAGGCAGAGAATCAGGCAGAGGGAGAGGAAGAAGCAGGCTCCCTGCTGAGCAGAGAGCCCGATGTGGAGCTCGATCCCAGGGTCCTGGGATCATGACCTGAGCTGAAGGCAGAGGCTTTAACCCACTGAGCCACCCGTAGCCCCTTGGGTCTTTTTTTTTAAAGATTTATTTATTTGAGAGAGAAAGAACACAAGTGATAATGCCTGCACAAGGGCGGGGCAAAGGGAGAGGAAGAGACTCTCAAGCAGACTTCCTGCTGAGTGCAGACCCCAACGCAGGGCTTGATCCCAGAAACCTGACATCATGACCTGAGCTGAAACCAAGAGTCAGACATTTAACCCACAGAGCCACCCAGGCGCCCCCTAAATGAATGTTTTCATTAAGCCAAAGATGTTACAAATTTATAAGAGTTCTATTTTTATCTCTATTTTATTCTATCACTGTACCACCCCCAATTCTATCTCAATCCCATCCTCTGGCTTAACTTCTTCAACTGTAGTTTCCAAGAAATCAGGAACAGTATTTTCAAACAATCATAAAATGTTAAAGTTAAAAGACTGGTTGAATAAACCATGGCACAGCCACATAATGGGAAAACTATGCAGCTGGGAAAAAGAAAAGATCTGCATGAACTGCTACAAAGTATTTCCAGGTTATATTATTAAATAAAAAAAGGCAAATTAAAAGAGCACATATCTAGGGGCAACTGCATCGGGCTCCACACTCCATGGGGAGTCTGCTGGAGATTCTTTCTCCCTTTGCCCCTTCCCCCATGTGTGCACACTCTCTCTCTCATATAATAAATCCTTAAAAAAAAAAAAGAGTATGTATATATTATACCATCATTTGTGTAAGAAAGATTTATATAAATGTGCTATTTTTGCAAAAAAGACTTAAAGGATACCCAAAACCAATGAAGCTAGTTATTTACAGGAGAGGACAAGAGTGAGGTAGAAAGGAGAGAAGGAGTGAGACTTCTTTGAGTATGTGCGTGTGTGCATGTGTATTATAGCTTTAACTTTCAGAATCTTGTTAATGTTTTATATCTTTAAAAACAAAATTAGATTGGGACACCTGGGTGGCTCAGTTGGTTAAGCGGCTGCCTTCGGCTCAGGTCATGATCCCAGCGTACTGGGATCGAGTCCTACATCGGGCTCCTTGCTCAGCAGGGAGGCTGCTTCTCCCTCTGCCTCTGCCTACCACTCTGTCTGTCTGAGCTCACTCTCTCTCTCTCTCTCTCTAATAAGTAAATAAATAAATAAAATCTTTTAAAAAAAGTTTTAAAAACAAAATTAGATTAACAAGAATTTGGGGGTAAAACCAAAATTAACTACAGAAACATAACACTCTAACTGTATTTCAAATAATGTAACTTCACAGAAGGGGGTAAAAAACTAATCCAAGTAACTTTGAATATAGTCCTTTGATCATGTAACTTCAATGTAAAGACAAAACAACATCCAAGAAATCTTGAACTCCTTAATAGGTTTGTTATTTGCAGCAGTCAGGTATAGTCACTAAAACGATTTAGTGTGTATTGGAACAATGAGAAAAGAAGTAAACACTGAAGTTGCTAAGAGCCAGCGTACTAACAGTGCAAGAAGGAAGATACAAAAATAGAATAGAGGAAGGAAAGGAAGAACCTGGGATGCAGGATTAGAACTGGAACACACACACACTTCCTGCATCTGTCTGCTGAAAGAGCAGAGCAGCAGTAGAATGCCAACTAATAAAACAAACATATGTAAAAGAAATTTTAAGAGATAGAAAAGTAACCATTATATAATTATAACAGTCATAACTGAACCTGACAAGAGTCATGGATGGATGGATGCTAATACTTTCAGGTAAAAGTTTTTTGGGGAACTGGACACTTAGACAGTCTCAAAGAATCTCCCATATAGATTACTGGTTAATTACGAAGAGAAATAGAGTAACTTCACAGTGGAGAAACCTGGAAGATACTACCCTAACCAAGAAGAGACCAAAATTAACATCATCAGGGACGAGGGGGTAACTCAGTTGGTAGAGCATCCAACTCTTTTTTTTTTTTTTTAAGATTTATTTATTTATTTATTTGACAGAGAGAGGGAGAGAGAGAGGGAACACACAAGCAGGGGGATTGGGAGAGGGAAAAGCAGGCTTCCCGCTGAGCAGGGAGCCCGATGCAGGCCTCGATCCCAGGACTCTGGGATCATGACCCGAGCCAAAGGCAGACGTTTATCACCTGAGTCACCCAGGCGCCCTTAGTATCCAACTCTTGATTCCAGCTCAGGTCATGATCACAGGGTTGTAGGATCGAGTCCTAGGTGGGGCTACTCGCTCAGTGCAGTCTGCTTGAGATTCCCTTTCTCCTTCTCCCTCTGCCCCTCCCCTGCTCACTCTGGTGCAAGCTCACTCTCACTCTCCCTATAAAATAAATAACAAAATCTTTTTTTTTTTTAAAGATTTTATTTATTTATTAGACAGACATATCACAAGTAGGCAGAGAGGCAGGCAGAGAGAGAGAGAGGAAGGGAAGCAGGCTTCCTGCTGAGCAGAGAGCCCGACGTGGGGCTCGATCCCAGGACCCTGAGATCATGACCCAAGCCGAAAGCAGAGGCTTTAACCCACTGAGCCACCCAGGCGCCCCAATAAATAACAAAATCTTAAAAACTTAGTACCATCAGTGTTGCCTGGGTGGCTCAGTTGGTCGTGTCTGCCTATGGCTCAGGTCACGATCCCAGGGTCCTGGGATCAAGCCCCGCCTTGGGCTCCCTGCTTCTCCCTCTTCCTCTGTCCCTCCCCCTCCTTGTGTGCTCTAACTCTCCCTCTCAAATAAATAAAATCTTAAAAAATAATAAAAAAATTAAAATTAACATCATTAGTAATGAGACCAATGGTCATCACATACCTTCTGATGCACTATCCTGGGAAATATACAGGATAATTTATTTAATATTCATGCTAAAAACCCAAACTCTAACTATGATGAAATATCAGAAAAACCCAAATTAAAGGACTTTCTACAATACTGTCCTCTACTCTTCAAAAATATCAGTGTGGGGCATGTGACTGGCTCAGTCAGGAGAACATGTAACTCTTGATCTTGGGACTGTATGTTCAAGTCCCACCTTGGATGTAGAGATTTTTTAAAAATAAAATCTTAATTAAAAAAAAGTCATTGTAATGAAAGACAAAGAAAGGCTGTGAAACAAAGAAAGGACACTAAACAAGCATGACAACTAATTACAACACATGATACTGGAATGGATAAGAAAAGGTGCTAGCTGGCAAGATATATGAATATATGTCCTATATTATATAAATAAAAATACTGTATCAGTGTTAAAATTCTTTATTGTGATTACTGTATTAAAGTTACATAGGAGGATGTCATTTTTTTTTAAAGGTTTTATTTATTTATTTGGCAGACAGAGATCACAAGTAGGCAGAGAGGCAGGCAGAGAGAGAGGAGGAAGCAGGCTCCCTGCCAAGCAGAGAGCCCGATGCGGGACTCGATCCCAGGACCCTAAGATCATGACCTGAGCTGAAGGCAGAGGCTTTAACCCACTGAGCCACCCAGGCGCCCAGGAGGATGTCATTTTTAGGAAATAACCTATTCAAGAGAATAATGGTCCTGATGTCTGCAACATAGTTGCAAAATATTTTTTTAAATAGTGATGGGACACCTGGCTGGCTCAGTTGGTTGAGCATGCAACTCTTGATCTTGGGGTTGTGAGTTCCAGCCTCACGTTGGGGTGCAGAGGTTACTTAAAATTAAAATAAAATGAAATAGTGATGATAACAATAAGTATATAAAAAGTAATACAACAAATGTGTCAAAATGTTAACAAATGGTGAATCTAGATAAAAGTACAATGTAGCCTATTCCAGAACACTGGCAACTTTTCCCTAAGTTTGACTTTTTTCAAAATAAAAGTTAACAAAATTAAAGGCCAAAAGGGAAAAAAATAAATGAAGCTAAAATAAACCAATATTTGTTACAGATAATGAAACATGGACAAAGTATGTGAATGGCTCGGGGTTACAGACTTACAGGCCAAGTCAAGATTAGAACTTCTAAATGTCTATATGTTGACTAATTGAACATAATAAAAAAATTAAATGAAAAAAAAAAAAACGGGTTTGCCTGGCAGGCTCAGTTGGTAGGGCATGTGACCCTTAATCCTGGGGTCATGAGTGCAAACCCCACCTTTGGAGCAGAGTTTACTTAAAAAAAAAGAAAATTAAAAAAAAAAAGATTAGAACTTCTAGTTCAAGTAGCTCATCTTTGTACATTTATGACAAGCTCTCAAGAGAAGGATACATAGGAGAAAAAAGGTAGTACTAAACACACACACAAAAAATGAGTAGTTGGTTTGTTTTTGTCTTGACCTTAAGGATGAACCAAAGACAGACTAATATAATTCCATCCTGCTTCTCCTATGGACAAGAATATGCTTGTTTTCCTAAAATGTGCCTTCTCCAATATCTGTATTTACAAACCCTTTCCTTAAAAAAGAAAGAGAGAAAGAAAGAAAAAAGAAATCCTTTCCTCAGGCTATTCTAGATTTCTGAATACAAAGGTTCACCTGATTAGGGTGCCTGGGTGGCTCAGTCAGTTAAGTTTCTGGCTCTTGGTTTCAGCTCAGGTCTTACTGTGGGATCAACCCTGCACCCAGCCGTACCCCCATCTCCCACCCCAGGGCTCCACCCCTGGCAGGGAGTCTGCTTGGGATTCTCTTCCGCTCCCTCGTCCCCCACCCCCCAATTCAGGCTCTCACACTCGCTCCCTCTAGAATAGATAGGTCTAAGAAAAGAAAGAAGGGGAACGCCTGGGTGGCTCAGTTGGTTAAGCAGCTGCCTTCGGCTCAGGTCATGATCCCAGCGTCCTGGGATCAAGTCCCACATCGGGCTCCTTGCTCGGCAGGGAGCCTGCTTCTCCCTCTGCCTGCCTCTCTGTCTGCCTGTGCTCACTCTCTCTAACTAATAAATAAATAAAATCTTAAAAAAAAAAAAAAAAAGGAAAGGAAAGGAAAAAGGCGAAGAGAAGAGAAGAGAAGAGAAGAGAAGAGAAGAGAAGAGAAAAGAAAAAAGGGCACCTAGGTGGCTCAGATGGTTAAGCATCTGCCATCTGCCTTTGGCTCAGGTCATAATCCCAGGACCTTGGGATCAAGCCCCATGTGGGGCTCCTTGATCAGCAGAGAGTCTGCTTCTCCCTCTCCCTCTGCCTCTCTCCCTGCTCATGCTCTCTCTGTATCTATCAAATGATTTTTAAAAAATCTTTAAAGAAAAAAAGCTTCACCTGATTTGACAGACTCTACCCCACTGGCATTCATTCATTCATTCATTCAACATTTAATGAGCCCCACCAAATGCTGGGCCCACTCCTCTTTCACCAAAGACACAGTAGTGAAAAGACAAATTCTCTGCCTCATGAAACTCACATTCTATTGGGGAAGACAATCAATATATAAATAAGAAGAAATACAATAAATACATAGTATTATAACAAAACTTTTTCAATGAAGCAAAATAAGGGGCAAAAGCAACAGGAAGGATATTCCTCTCTGAAGAGATAACATTTAAGCAGGGACATGAAGTAAGGGAGTGAGCCATGAGGATGTCTGAAAAACAGGGAACAGCAAAGACCCTAAGAAAGCAGTGTCAGTTAAGCCTCTGCCTTTGGCTCAGGTCATGATCCCAGACTCCTGGGATCAGGCCCCTTATCAGGTTCCCTGCTCCAAGGGGCACCTGCTTCTCCTTCCTCCTCTGACTGCTGCTTCCCCTGCTTGTGCACTCACACTGTCAAATAAATAAAATCTTTAAAAATAAAAATAAAAAAAAAAAGGGGTGTGTGTGTAAATCCAGCATACTGAGAGACAATCCCAAACTCACTTTACTGTATGTGGAAAGTTGATCATTTAGGTTCTGACAATGCAACAGGGTTCCCAGGGCGACTTGCTGGACCAACTGTTGAAATTTCAAATTTCTGGAAACAAAATCTGTCTCACAGTTTACCTGGTGGGAACAAATTGATGTTGTTGTATAGGCTGTTTACGGACATTTGCAAAAGTGCCATAAAATTGGAGACTAAACCAAGGTACTATAGAACAAGCTGCAGATTCAACAAAACAGAAATAAAAGACCCTAGAATTTTAAGGCTGCATTTCCTCTCCTAGCTTGAGGCCAGAAACTGCATGAAGTGATTCTTGCTCCACCGATGAGTTGGCAATGACCCACACGTTCAAAAGATGGTTCCATAATGTCCCCCAAAAGGACTCACAAGTTCACCACTTGCCTGTAGCTGCAGGCCATGATCACCTCATCTCCAGTCCAACACTATCAGCATGCTTATCTCCTTTTCTCACTCTAAACTAACCACACCTGATTCTTCACCAGTTGAGGCCTCTAAACTTCCTCTAAAACAGCTACATGCTATCCATCAACTAATATAATTCCTAGCTTTAAAATCTGTTCCAGGAAACAATCAGTGGCAAGTTATAAGGCCATATGAGACTCACATTTATTTTTTTTTTAAGATTTTATTTATTTATTTGACAGAGATCACAAATAGGCAGAGAGGCAGGCAGAGAGAGAGGAAGGGAAGCAGGCTCCATGCTGAGCAGAGAGCCCGATGCGGGACTGGATCCCAGGACCCTGGGATCATGACCTGAGCCGAAGGCAGAGGCTTAACCCACTGAGCCACCTAGGCGCCCGAGACTCACATTTAAAAGCATAGGTTTGCAGGGCGCCTGGGTGGCTTTTTCTGCCTGCCTCTCTGCTTACTTGTGATCTCTGTCTCTCTCTTTGTCAAATAAATAAATAAAATCTTTAAAAAATTAAAAAAAAAAAAAAAGCATAGGTTTGCTCCACTATCTGAAAGTAGAGTATTCCTATGAAACCTTTTGTCAGCCGAAATAGCATAAAGTAAAAAATCAATTACCATTCATTTAGATGGAGGTGGGTGCACAAAATAAATCGACCTAAAACACAGATGCTCACAAAGGTCAAAGGTATGGCAGCTTGATGCTGAGATGCTGAGTGTAGTTTGGGCAGGGAGTAGTTTGGTAGCACAACTCTTGCTGCCAGGGTACCCCCTGCCTCTACAGCAACTCAGGGCAAAACCAACACAGAATGCTACTTTCACTTTTTGCCCTTTTTTTCATAAAAGTCAAAGTACTCTTTGAGTTTCTTTTGGTTAACCAAAAACAAAAACAGGTATGAATGTAGGTCTTTTGTAAATGTAAAGTACGTAACTCAAACTTTCGAAAAGTGGGGGATATCTACTCTTTTTTACTTCTAGGCCTTTATTCCTCAACATACCTGTGCATTTCTATACTTAAGTGAATTCATAACTGTGGTTTCACCAGTTTAATTTCAACAACCTTTTGCGGTTCTCAAGCACCTCTTCTTTCCACCCAAGGGGCAGCTGTTCCTGGTTATCCAGAATTCTGACAACTCACCTCTACTAACACAGTTGTGTTTCCTTCCCGAAGCAGCCCAATCAGACCTTCTTTGGTCTTCCTGCCATGGAGTTTGGCAGCTTTGCTCCAGCCTTCCTTCTGGGCCTGTTTGTGGAGCCAGCTCTCTGCCTATAAATTAAAAATACAGCAGATGACAAAGTCATAGAATTTAGAACTGAACGGAGCTCTAAAATATGTTCAGGTTCCCTAATTCTTTCTGCTTCTTTTCAGTCCTATAATGGAAACTAAAGCAAGCTATCGTTTGCTGGCAGCCTACCACTGAATGCCAAATACCAGGCATTGTGCCTGGTGCTTTGGATAAATTTCATCTTCACAACAACCCCATGAAGCAGACAGTAGTATTTCTATTATACAGACAAGAACAATCCAACCCTGAAAGAGTAAGGTGTCCTAGATCACAGGGTTAGTGTGAGGCCACCACAGTTCGAGTCCTGATGAGTCTCATTCCCAAAGCCTACACAAGCCCTTTGGACTCCAAGCAGCAGGAAAACAGCATAGCAGTTGTGCTTGGAATAGAGCTTGCTTATCTGAGTTAACGGCTCAGATCCTGAATTAACGGCTTCCGGAGTCAAAACACGGTCAAAGGGTGAGGTTGTCATTCAGTCAAAATCCTATCCAGAGTTCTGCAGTTTTAGGTCCCTGGGCAGCAGGTCTGATTCACTGCTCCCCAGCAGCACCTCCCTGAGAGACTGAGTTCGGGCCCTAGTACCCCGCCCCACTCCCCTCGCCCTTCTCCCCCACACCTGTCTGAGATCCCCGCCACAAGTCTCCAGAGCTTTCTTGCAGTTTACAAAGGAGTAGCCCGTTTTTCGCCGCAGCTTCATGAGAAGCTCCTTGCTGGAGGCCGCAGAACAGAGCCAGGGCCCAGTGTGAAATGTGTGCCACGGCTGAAGCGACTGAAGCCGAAGGGGTCCCGCCTGCAGAGATAAGAAGAAAGGGATGAGAAGCAGGAAGCAGCCAGAACTCCGGCGGGTGGAGAAGCACGTCGGTGGGTGGGGGAAGGCAGCCAACTGGGGACCGGACCCCGCAGAGAAAATGAGGTCGGGGGCGGGGCGGGGATGGAGTCGAACGGGGAACGGAAGGAAACACTGCGTTCCGAGCGCTCGGGAGATCTGCAAGGAAGGCGGGACAGTGGGAAGACCCATGCCCCTCACCGGGCAGCTCCGGGCCCGGGCGACCAGGTAGAGGCTCAACGACCGCAGCAGCGACATCTCTCTGGCCCCAGTACACAGCTGCCGGCCGGCGCACCAGTGAGGCCACTAGCCTACGGCGCGGCGGCAGGGCCAAATCTCTTCACCGCTACGCGCCGAACGAGGACTGCGCCACCTGCTGGCCGGGGTGGGCACCCTCGCCGCTTCTACCTTGCTTTTGGAGACTATTTCACAAGGGAGTTATCCCCCCTCATCTCCCCACTCCCAACATAGATAAAATAACAAACCATGGGACAAAGTTGTCGCAAAATAACAATTCAAGATATGTGGCAACATTTTGTTTCTTTATTTCCGTTCATCTTTCATAATCATTCATTTAGGACTCACAACAAACTTGTGAGGTAGGTGGGTACAGGTTCAGAAATTTGGCCAAGGGCACCTGGGGAGGTAAGAGTGGAGTCCTTTCAACAAACCCTGTAAATATTTGTTGAATGAGCAAAGTATTTATTGAACATCTACTGTATGCTGGGAGCTGTGCTAGACTTCAGGGAATTAGAGAAGAGTAAACCACAGCCCTACCCTCCAAGATAAACTAATGGTGAGAAAATAGGGAACAGGCAAGTGACCACGCAAGATAGTGTAAGTCCCATAAGATGAACAAACAGTGAAAGGGTCTCTAGGGAGAAAGAAATCACACCCAAACAGGAGGCTCCATAAAAGTTTTTTTCAGGAAGGAGGCAAAGAGTAATAAAGATTTTGGCAAGTAGACATAGCCCTTCCAGGCAGAGAATCACCGAAAAGAATGAAGAAAGCAAGGAATTTAGGTATGGAAATAGGGAACAAAGAGTAGACATTTGGAATTTGTCCAGAGGTTGCAATACACATAGGAAACCAGTTGAAAATGAAAAAGGAGTAATTTGGGATCACACAGGATGGACTGAGTACCAAGCCAAGGAGCATACTCTTGCTGTAGGCATCCAAAGCTAATCAGAGCTGATGTGGGAAGATCAACAGAGTTTGATAAGTGGCTTGAATGGGAGGGAATGGAGGCCAGGAATCCTGAGGAGGTGATATGTAGCCCAAGGAGTAAAAGGGAGCCCCAAGCAGAGGTAGCTCAGTGGGAAAAGAAAAGAGGGGAAGACAAAACACATTAGCAAGGAAGGACCAACAGGGCTTGGAAACCTGAAAAAAACTCAAAGATGAGAAGAACCTAGTACTTAGTGATCCTGGTTCCAGCTCCAAAAAGGATGAAGAAGCCATAGTCCAAAGGACAGCTTGCTGCCTATATCTCCAGCTTCAGGGCAGGCAGGATTTGACCCAGTTAGGGCTATGGTCCCACCAGATTCTGTCTCCAGAAGCAAGAAGTGGGTGGTCTGAGGTTCATTCCTTCCTAGCCCCCCAGCAAAAGCCTGAGTTCTTTGGATACAGAGAAGATCTTCTTTCCCTTTAAAAAAAAAAATTCCATTCGAATCTGGCAGGGAAGAAAGTCCATTCTGTATTTAAAAAAAAAAAAATACAACACAGCAGGACTGGAAGGGTTCAGGGACAGTCTGCAGCCACCGTTCTCACCTCCCATTTGTCTCCCCATCCCTAAAAATCTTCATTTCGTCCTCTGAGAACAGGAACTGGGAACTTCCTTTGTGCTCTAACCCAGCGCTATCAGGGCTCTAAGATTCCTAGCAAGCAGGCACCTCCCTGCACCAGCCCAAGAGTATCTGGGGGAACAAAGAGGGAAGGAGGAAAGAGAGAGGCAAAGGAAACCCATACTTCTCTTCCTCGTATTTATGGCTTTGGAGATATGGCAGTTCTTTTCTTAGGACAAGGGGTTCAGAGGAGCAGAAGGGTGTTGTCAAGCAGGTCTTGGTTCCCTGTGCCTGGCTCTATAGATGTTGACATTCTCATCCTCATCCCGCTGGGCCAGCTCCAGTTGGAAGTGCTGGGGCAGGAGGTGCTGAAAGAAGCTCTCTGTTCCGTGCTCCTCTCTCATCTTGGAGGCCAGATAGATGGTGCCATGGGGCCCGCATAGGTGTTGGAGGGTGCCCAGCAGCAGTGGGAAGGTGGGCTCCAGGTACACGATATCAGCCCCCAGCACCAGGTCATAGTCTCCAGGGAAAACATGCTGGTCAATCCCCCAGGACAAGGCGCAGACCTGGGCCCGGCCTCCAGCTGGCACATTGGCCTGGACGTTGGCCTGGATCTGCTCTAGGGCCAAGGGCAGGTCAGTGATGGTCACATCCCCCCCTGAGAGAGAGGAAGGAGGAGAAATGCAAGTCAGACAGACCAACCAAGGGGTCTCGGCTCCTACCCAGAAGGTCCAGAGACTGCAGGGCCTAGAGAACAGTGTTTTGCCAGCCCAGAGTGCACACTTGGGCTTTTAGTTACCCTAACCTCCATCTCACCTGCTGCTGTCCTCATTGCTTTATGTTCTACAACATCAACGTTGTCTTTGAGCTGAACTTCAACCTCTCTGTCCAACACACAACCATTGGGCGTCACCAGAAGCCTGGGCAGGACCGAGCTGGAAAAGGGCTATGTATGCATTCAGCCCCTACTGACCCACACCAAACTTCATGGGTCTGGAAAGCTTCCCAGAAGACATGGCCTCAGCAAGCCCCGAAGGACAAGCAGGGAGTTAGTTAGGTGGAGCTTTCCGGGCAGAGAACAGAGAGTACAAAGGCCTAGGGGGTGAGAGCATCACAAGTTCAAGGAAGGCTGAACCTCAAGGGATGTGGAAGGAAAGAGAGAAGTATCAAGACCAGAGAATAATGATGGCATGCTAAGAGACTCAGGTTTGATTCTGAGGGGAGTAGGTTTTATGGGTAGAAGCAGAGGGTGAGGATAATCAGATTAGCACTTTAGAAAGCTTCATTCATGCAAGAAATATATGTACTAAGTTCTGGCAGCACAGTGGTGAGCAAGATAAAACCTCAGCCTTCCTTGAGTGTTGTTAGAGAGGTAGAGACACACGAGGTACCGCAAAACAGACCCTGATCATGACGACTGTTACAGACACAGGAAAAATGCATTCATTCATTCATTCGTATTTATTATGTGCCTCTATGCCAGGTGCTGAGAATATAGCAGTGAACCAATCAGACAAGAATCCCTCCCCTCAGAGGGATTATGGTCTAGTGGCAAAAAGTGGACAACAAACAAAACAAATCAAAGAAAATACACTGTACACCAGATTCTATGGTGAAGCACTAAGCAGAGAAGGGGGATAAGAATTGCTTCAGGGATGGGGCAGGGCATGTAATTTTAAATTGAGTGGTTAGGAAATGCCCCGCTCAACAGATTATGTTTGGGCAAAGACCTGAAGGAAATGATGGAGCAAACCACGTGGACCTCTCAGGCTAAATGTACCAAATAAGGGACTAATACGTGCCGAGACCTTGAGGCAGGAGTGTGTCAGCAAGTCTGAGAAAGAGCAAGAAGGCCAGTGGCTGGAGCAGAGTCTGCTAGAGATGGTCTCTCTCCCTCTCCCTCTGTCCCTCCCCATGCTCTCTTAAATACATAAGTAAATAAATATCTTTAAAATAAACAAATGAATAAAGGATCACTCTGACTGCTGTGATGATAAAGGATGGCAGAGGGGCAAGCTCAGAAACGAAGAGACCAGTTAGGAGGCAGCTAACCCAGCTCATTTGAACCAGGGCGGTAGCCACATCTGAGAAGTGGTCAGATCCTGAATGATTCTGAAGGTACAGTCAGCAGGATGTGCTGAGAGGCTAGACATGAAATACTAGAGAGAGAGGATGTTTGAGCTGACTGGCTAGAAGACCGAACTGCTATTTACTAAAAGGAAGAAGGCTATAGGAGAAGCAGGACTGGAGAGAAAGATCATGAGTTCCTGTCTATGTGTGAGGTGCCCACCAGACAACCACATGAAGATATCAGGTAGGTAGGATGTTCCACAAAAAAATCTGGAGATGGAAATGGGAGTTACCAAGTTACCAACCAAGGGGTCTCGGCTCCTACCCAGAAGGTCCAGAGACCGCAGGGCCTAGAGAACAGTGTTTTGCCAGCCCAGAGTGCACACTTGGGCTTTTAGTTACCCTAACCTCCATCCCACCTGCTGCTGTCCTCATTGCTTTATGTTCTACAACATCAACGTTGTCTTTGAGCTGAACTTCAATCTCTCTGTCATGAGCATAGAAACGGGATTTAAAGCCATGAGGTGATGGGATTGCTTGGGAGTGGGGAGTATAGACAGAAAAGGGAAGGGGTCAGGGGACCTGGGTTGCTCAGTCAGTTAAGCATCTGTCTTCGGCTCGGGTTGTGATCCCAGGGTCCTGGGATCGAGCCCTGCATCGGGCTCCCTACCTGACGGGAAGACTGCTTCTTCCTCTCCCGCTCCCCCTGCTTGTGTTCCCTCTCTCACTGTGTCTCTCTCTGTCAAATAATAAATAAAATCTTTAAAAATTAAAAAATAAAAGCAAAAAGAAAAAAAAAAAGAAAAGGGAAGGGAAGGGGTCAAAGGACAACTCCAGTGCAAGTGAGGTAGGCAGAAAGCAGAAGTGTGGTACCCTGGAAATGAAAGGAAGCATTTCAAGAAGGAGGGAGAGTCAAATGCAGCCAAGTCAAGTCAAGTGGGCTCATAACCGACTCCTGTACTTACCAACATGGAGTTGGAAATAAAGCTCACCACCTTTGACTGCTGCGAATAGGGGCAGAAATGTGGAATGGATTGAGGGAAGAAAAGTAAGACAGGTACTACAGATGAAGATAAACTCTTTTGAGGAGTTTTGTTATAAAGCAGAACAGAAAAATGGGGTGGTAACTAAAAGAATATGTAGGACCAACGGTTTTTTTCTAAGAGAAAATATGGCATATTTATAGATGTAATAGGTGTGTGTGTGTGTGTGTGTGTGTGTGTGTGTGTGTCTATATAGAATGTTCCAGAGAAAAGGAAAAACTGGTAATGCAAGGGGGGAAGGGGGATGGGGAGGAGGTTTGCTGGAACAATGTCTTTGAGTAGGTAGAAAGTTTGGGGTCCTGTTGACAAGTGGAGGGCTTGACTTAGCTAGGAGCACAGTGTGTTTATCGATGGTAACAGGAGAGAAGGCAGCACTTAAAACAGACACAGTTAGGTGAGTAGACATTGTGATAGGAACGTGGAACATTTTCTATTACAAAATAGAAGCAATCAGAAGAGATGGGCAACAAAGCCATCAGCTGAGGGTGAAGATGGGGAGGAGGCAAGTAGAGGTTTGAAGGGAAAGAAGGTAAAACAGATGTTTGGGAGAATGGAAGAACACGTGCACTGCCAGTAGCAGACCAGCTGGGCAGCGATTAAGGACTTGCCTAAGTTTAGTAATGACAAATTCAAAACGAAACCAGTCAGGGGCGCCTGGGTGGCTCAGTGGGTTAAAGCCTCTGCCTTCAGCTCAGGTCATGATCCCAGGGTCCTGCGATAGAGATGACTGTCTTTCAATCTTGAGAGTATGTCCTTTCTACTTTTCAAGTAAGAAGTGATGGCTATAGGGGCACCTAGGTGGCTCAGTGGGTTAAAGCTGCTGCCTTCTGCTCAGGTCATGATCCCAGCGTCCTGGGATCGAGCCCCACATTGGGCTCTCTGCTCTGCGGGGAGCCTTCTTCCTCCTCTCTCTCTGCCTGCCTCTCTGCCTGCTTGTGATCTCTGTCTGTCAAAGAAATAAATATTAAAAAGAAAAACAAAACAAAACAAAACAAAAAACCAGTCAGCACAGTTGTGTATATACTAGAAGGCCTAAGCTAGCCTGGAGATGGGGATAACAAAGAGGCCTTCTCTTGGAAGTGATGTTTGAGCTGAGCACTGAAGGATGCATATGAATTAACCAGGTGGTTCAAGGATTCCAGGCATAGAGTACAGTCTGTATGAAGGCTCCACGGAAGCCATACCAAAGGTATTGGTTTGATCTTGAAAGAACAAGAAATCATTGAAAGGTGGGAGTGAGAGGTGATTACAGGTGCATCTTGAAAAGATAACTCTGCTGGGTAGAGCGGGCAGAGGTCTGGGTAGGGGCAAGGAGTCAAAGCAGGAAGACGAGTTGGCCTAAATGCAACAGGGCAGGCAAGTGCCCATGGTGGCATGGACTGGGGAGCCATCAGTGTAGATGGGAAAATGTGAGATTCGAGAGATTTTTAGAAGATAAAATCAGGGGCACCTGCGTGGCTCAGTGGGTTAAAGCCTCTGCCTTCAGCTCAGCGGGGAGCCTACTTCCCTTCCTCTCTCTCTCTATGTGCCTCTCTGCCTACTTGTGATCTCTGTCTGTCAAATAAATAAATTAATTTTTTAAAAAAAGAAGATAGGGACACCTGGGTGGCTCAGTTGGTTAAGTGGCTGCCTTCGGCTCAGGTCATGATCCTGGCGTCCTGGGATGAGTCCCACATCGGGCTCCTTGCTCGGCAGGGAGCCTGCTTCTCCCTCTGCCTCTGCCTGCCACTCTGCCTGTGCTCACTCGCTCTCTCTCCCTCTCTCTCTGACAAATAAATAAATAAAATCTTTAAAAAAAAAAAAGAAGATAAAATCAGTAGGACGTGAGTAATGGCTATGGGGGTGAGAAAAAGGGACATGTCAACGGCGATATCTAGGTTTCCCACTGGGTAGATGATGCTTTGATTCACTGAGATGGGGAAGCCTGAAGGAGAAACAGCCTGGGGTGCAGGAAGAACACAAGATCTAGTTTCAGCATGCTTACCTTCCCATGGGAAAGCTTGAAGACACTTGTGAAAACCCAGGGAAGAAACAACAGTGGCCTGAACTGGAGATGGTAGGAAGAGGAGCAGACAACTGGGGAACTATTAAGGACCTATGACCCACAGGTTTGACTGATTGCCGAGATGTGAGCAGGAGAGAGCAAGGGACAAGATGACACCTAGACTGCTTACCTGGCAGCTGGATGGGGGCAAAGGAGGAGAACCCAGTCTTGGAGCAAGTGGAAGCAGGTGTTCCCATCCATATTACACGCTTTTCTCCCATTTTAGCATATCTGTATACCTCTCCTCTGCTCTTCCTTCATGGAAAATTGCTTTTAACACTCCCTTGGTTTTGTGAGCCTGCTGTGTTCGCACTGTTCACCTTCTCATTTCACAGTGCTTCTCTTTGAATCCCCAGGGAGCCAAGGGAAACATAGCCAGAGCACGTCCACTGGCTCTGTGCATACATCACCATAATTCCAGTACCATAACATCTGCCCCCACTTTCCCCACTAGACCATAAACTCCTCAGGAACAGGAAAGCTGTCTCACTCTCTGTTATATCTCAGTACCTGGCATGATAGAAGGCTCCAAACAGATATTGACTGAATGAACACAAGAATGAATGCCTGTCTCTGGAAGACTTCCCTGAATGTGACCTAGTTGTGTTTCCAAGAACAAAGACATTTGCATTACTAGGGAGATGACATCATAAGTGTTTTAAATGAGTGTTTTGGGTGTGAGGTTTTGCCTGCCCATTAGGTATAAACTGAGGAGCTGTTTCCTTTGTAGTTTTGGATCCTTGGGGAAAAAAAGTGAAGCAAAAATTTCCTTACCTTTTCCTTTCCGAAGTCTGCGGTGCCTAATTCCTACCCCTACCTCCCCCACAAAAAACACCCTAACCCTCAAGAATTCACGTTTATTTCTCCCAAGCAGTCAAAACCTTAACAATCTAGTATCTATTCATACTAAAATTATAAAGCCCTCCTCGGGTTTAATACAAGCAGATTGCTCCCCCTACAGAATGCCCCCAAAGATGCATTTTGACAAAATATCATGTTAAAGCAAAGGCGGCTTTAAGTGACGGTATTATTCACGAAATCCCAAAGAGCAAAAGGTAGAAAAAAACCCTACTCCTTCTAAGGCCTGCCCGGTTTTTATTTCCTGCCCCCAAATCAACCACACTGGGTGTTTTCTCTGACACACAGAAAGAGGCGCGCGCGCGCACGCACACACACAGACACAGTTTGTTAAAAAGGGACTGGTCGGGTCGCAAATCACTCCCCTCTCCCAAGAACCCAGGGAGTGACAAATTTCTCCACCACCCAGTCCCCACCCACCTCACTCCTATCACAAAGCTCACGCACCCTGCAGCGCGGCCAAGATTCCCACGATGCCCGTCCCTGCGCCTAGTTCGATCACTTTCTTGCCTCGGAAATCCACATTTTGACTTTCAAAATAGTTGCACAGGCTCAGAGCCTACGGGGGGGGGAAGGGGAGAGAGAAAGAAAAAGACCGTCGTGTACATGGTTCCATATGGCAGAGGGAGAATCCAAGGTCTGGACCTCCCGGGGGCCCTCGCCCAGAGCCGCCCATTCCTCACCGCGTCCCACACGCGCGCCGCCACCCCGAGGCGGGACCCGAAGTTCTGTGTGATGCTCAGCACGTGCCCACAGAAACAGAACCGGCTCTTCTCCGAGTACGAGTCCGCGAAAAGCCCGACTTCCCGCGGGAACACGTATTCGGACTCTGATTCACGATCTGGGCAGGGGTCGGCCATCCGGATGAGAGCGCGCGCGGACCCCAGGCCAGCGCTGGTATCCCGGATCTGGGACCCGCTGGGGGTGCGGAGCCGCGGGTCGCCCGGGCTTCTCCGTGGCACTGAGCCCCGCCTCCCCGAGTTTGCCCTCCTCCCTCCAGTTTGACTTCCTGGAGATGGGATGAGAAGCTGCCCCTCCCGCTCCTGTCCCCAGCGCACACCCGACGGGGCTCACGTCGGACCTCGCGGAGCAGACCTGGCAGACAGGTCTCAGACCGGGGGTGAGGGGGTGAGGAGGGAGGATTTTACTGTAGGAAGCGGGGAGTCCTGGGACTCCTCTCACCTGCGGGATGTACAGGTGCCTGCTACTAGGATAGTAACCCAGACCACGCAGAAGCGGGATAACGAAAGGGGTAGGGTGCCAGGGCTGGCTTTGCCAGTCCAGCTGGACACCCGCGCCGCGAATGCCCCCCGCTCCGGCCGCCGCCCACCCTCGCGGGGCAGGTCCGCGGAGTACACTGTTGAGTCTTTAAGAGGCGGGGTTGACTCGCAACGTGCCTAATTGCGTCATTATCCTGCGCCTAGAGCCTTGGTCTCCACGTGTGTTCAGTGGAGAAACCCCGGACTGAGGATCATGGCGGGAGCTGAGAGGGGGGACGCGGCGGGTGCGGAGGCCCCGCAGCCCCAGAAGCGCTACTATCGGCAGCGTGCTCACTCCAACCCTATGGCTGACCACACGCTGCGTTAGTGAGTGAGCAGGGCAGGGGGAGGCAAAGGAGGGCGGAATGTTTACAGCATCCCGCAGCAATTCGGAAGGGCTGTTCTGGGACGGTCGGCAGGGTCACAGAGGGAGGGGGAGGCTCGGCTGCGTGACGTCAGCTTTAGAGGTGGGTCGGGAGCTTTAGGAGAGGGCGGAGTTGGGGGGCAGGGAGGGGGCGTGGCGTTCTGCCCCAAGGCTCAGTTGTGTAAGTCTAGAAAGAGAGAGTAACAGACTGGAGTGTTGCAGGCGGAACGTCGTTTCCACCTTTCGGTTTCGTTTATCGAATTTAATAAAAAGACAAACATTAACACATATCCCACACACACCTTAATCCATCCTCTTCCCACAGAGCACATAAACAGAGCAAGGTCCCAGTGCCTTAGGCAGCCAATCTCTGGGGGAAGGGAACTTGTGACCCAGGAAGGAGAGCTGCCTGACCAGAGTCACATCAACTCCTAGAAGTGGAGATGGGCAGGTCAGCAATCATGAGCCCCATGATGGGGCTGTGATTCACACTGGGGTTTAAGGGTGGTTTCCATTGTGTCTGCTAGAGACCACAGAGCCCACTGTTACAGAATTTTTGAGAATAGCTCTTCCCATTTACCTCCCACCCTTATCCATCCGCCCACACACATGTAGTACCACTTCTGCAATGGCTTGACCAACCTTCTCATGTCCCTCCTGTCTTCTCTCCAATAGCCCTGTGAAGCCTGAAGAGATGGACTGGTCTGAGCTATACCCAGAGTTCTTCACTCCACTGACTCAAAATAAGAGCCACGATGACCCAAAGGATAAAAAAGAAAAGAGAGCTCAGGCCCAAGTGGAGTTTGCAGACATAGGCTGTGGCTATGGTGGCCTGTTAGGTAACACTCTGGCCTTTTCTCTAGGGCATGGAGAGGCAATGTCTAGGTTCTGCTACCTCAGCAGGTTTGGTGGGGGCCGCAGTTGGCCTTTCCCCTTCGGACCGGACACCAGTGCTGTGACATCAGTGTGGAGAACCTCTGCTTTCCTTGTACTCTGGGTCTGTGGCCTTTGTCCTGGAGAAGGGAGGGTGTTGACTCAAATGCTTCTGAGAACTTGGGTTGTCCTGTCTGGCCCCACCCCTAGCCTCAGTCCTTCCTTGAGCCATTTCACCTGCAAGGTGCCGGGTCAGTGAGCTGGTCAGCACAAGCGTCAGAGATTAGTCACTGTAGCCAGTGATCCTGAACTGTCTTTCTGAGGGATTCCACCGCTCTCCCTCTGATCCACCCTCCTTCACCAAAACTCATTGTTTCTTCTCTACTCTCGTGTTTTCAAATTTCTCCCATATTGTTTGTATTGTCCCAGCCCTACATGCGGGGCCACTTCTCTATTTGTAGATCTTCCCATAGAGGTAACAGCATGACAGAGAGAGGAAAAACATGGTACTTGGGGGCAGAAGAGCTCAGTTCACAGTTCTGCCTCTTCTTAGCTCTGTGACCTTGGGCATTTCTGACCTCAGTATCCTCATCTTCTCAATTTACCACAGAGTGTTAGGAGGATTAACTGAGACAATGTGTGAAAAGACTGAAAACTCAGAAGCACTTGCAAATATACATGTATTCCCAGGCCCTCCCACTTCCAGTCCGGGTAATGGTCTTTGGATCTAAGCCTAAACCTAACCTTAACCCTCTTCTCCAGCATAGAACCAGCCATGTATGTATCTCTCCAACCACACTTGCCATTCATGATTTTGGCAGTTGCAGATTGGCAGTTCCTTTCTTTTCTTGACCCCTTTGTGCTTGCTGTAAGTATGAGATTGACGATTCCATTCCTATTTCTGTGTCCAGTGGAACTGTCACCGTTGTTCCCGGACACACTGATTCTGGGTCTGGAGATCCGGGTGAAAGTCTCAGACTATGTACAAGACCGGATTCGGGCCCTTCGAGCAGCTCCTGGAGGTGGCTTCCAGAACATCGCCTGTCTCCGTAGCAATGCCATGAAACACCTTCCTAACTTCTTCCACAAGGGCCAGGTGGGGAGGGGCTCCGGTGGGTAAGGCTGGTAGGCAGGTGCGGCACTGAAGCCAGGCTCTCAACCCTGTCAATGCCTGTCTGTCTCACAGCTGACAAAGATGTTCTTCCTCTTCCCTGACCCACATTTCAAGCGGACAAAGCACAAGTGGCGAATCATCAGTCCCACACTGCTGGCAGAATATGCCTACGTGCTTAGAGTTGGGGTGAGTTGGGAGTGGGAGGGAGGGAGAGGTGAGTGGCCTATTCAGAGACCTTCCACTAAGAATTCCACTTAATTAATAAATTAAGCATTTAGGACTCATGCCACCACTCCCATCATCACCCTGCTCAGCTGCATGCAGCCCCCCAATCTTGGGTGATTTTGTCTCTGCAGGGGCTCGTATACACCATAACTGATGTGCTAGAGCTACATGACTGGATGTGCGCCCACTTTGAAAGGCACCCCCTTTTTGAGCGTGTGCCCCTGGAGGAACTGGTAGGTAGGGGCCCGGAGGGGAGTTGTGACGATGCAGGCCTTTTCCAGAGTGGTTCTGTATTCTTTGAACCCAGCTCAGTGCCGGGAGGATGGGATGAGAGTCTCAGGGCCAGGGGCCATCTGAAAGGTAAGCAAGGACTTAACAGAATCCATCCTTTTCCCAGAGTGAAGACCCCATTGTGGGACATCTGGGCACCTCAACTGAGGAGGGAAAGAAAGTCTTACGCAACGGAGGCAAGAATTTCCCAGCCATCTTCCGAAGAATACAGGATCCCACCTTCCAGCCAGTGACCCCCAGTCCCACCCCTCTTGGCCACTGACAGCCTACCTTGCCTTAGCTTGACCGCAGACCTTCCTAGCTGAGACTGCCAGGGCCAAGAGGGGACAGTTTTTCAAAGAAGTCGGGAGAACTTCCCAAGCCAGAAGCCTGAGATTCACAACTGACCTCTCATCTTCTTGCCTGTCTACCACCAACAGAAAGCAAAGGAGCTAACTGGGAAGGTCAGAAGACCTTGGACCAGAAGGGATATTTGGAAGGGTGTGGGGTCTTGCTCTTCCTTAGCACTCCCTTCTTCTGGGATCTCTCCTTCTCAGCGAAAGTGAGGAATACAGTTCTCCACTGTCCATCTAAACAGCTTGCTAGACTGAAATTGCCTGTCCACTTGTGTTTACTTTGCAGTCCTGGGGATAATGTGTGTGTGTGTGCCCCTGCCCATGCTGCTATTTCTCGGGAAAGGCTAGAGCATGTATCATGTGCCTTCTCCCATCCGCCCCACCCCCATCCTCTCCCTGCCTGAAACTTGACCTGAGGAATCTGCTGTCTGTATTGTTGCTGTCTCTGGAGAGTCCTGGGTCGGGGTGGTGGAGACCCTCTCCTTTTTCATGTTGACCTTCGATTCCAGAACTTCAGAGCTAACTGACTGGCACAGAGCCCAGTGGCAGTGGGGTGGAGGAGTGAGGAGCAGAGAACTAAACTGTGCAGGATTCTGAGGCTAAAAGCAAAAATGGACTGCTGACTCGAAATCCCCCTCCCCTCAAAGAGGACTGAGTCAGCTGGAGATTCAGAGCATTCACGTAGCCCTTTTTCCATCCAGGAGCCCAGAGAAATCTCTCAACTTTTCTAATTTGTAAAAGGTTCCTTTGTTTCTGCTCCTGAAGCCCTAGGTTCCCATGGCTGGAAAGACAGGGTTTCTTGACCTAAAAGGGTTTCTTGACCAACCCCTTCTTCCCAAGGAGCAAAGATAAAGCCTCCTGGAGCCATTTTAACCCATTAACCTACCCAGCATCTGCCCAGTGTCAGGTACAGGAGGTGGGAAAGCTGTGGGAGTGCCAGAAAGTTCTGCTTAGCTATGGAGAAGGCAGAGCCCCATACGCCAAGACGGCTACAGCTGTGCCTCTTCCCTTGCCGAAGGAGCTGAAGGATGGGGAATTCCTGACAATGGTCCCAAGAGGGCTGGCTCCCTGGGGAAGTGGGAATACTAGAGACTGACTCTGTACTCAGTATCCAAAGAGTCTTTACCAGGAAGATATCTTTAGGCAACTGGACTAAGGGACGAGCCCAGAAAGGGGGAAGCAAGGCAGACCTCCCTTCCCAAGAGGGTCATTGCAACATGAGACCCAAGAGAGCTGCAAGGTAACCCCAGCCCCGCCTACTGTGCCTGGGTGCTAATCTTCAGCAAAACCACTTAGGAGGGGATTGGCTGAGGAGCTTGAAGAGGGGGTGTTGCCACTATCTCACCCAAAGGTTAAATAGAGGCTCAGAAAAGCAAGCAAGATGCCTGAGAGAAGTCCTCTCCTTCATGGGTTCCCTGAGCCAGACCATGACCCAGACCCTCAAGCTGGGCTCCAGAGTGTCCCATCGCATGCGCTGTGCTTCCAAGCTGGGTACCTCGCTGGGTTCCAGAGGCTCCGACTCAGCACCCCGAAGCTTGGCGGACATCCCAGGCCCCTCCATGCCGGTCTTCCTTGCTGAACTCTTCTGCAAGGGGGGTCTGTCACGCCTACACGAGCTGCAGGTAGAGGTGGATGTTCATGGGAATGGAATGCTGGGGAAACGGGCTTTGACAACACCAGAAAAGACAGACTAGTGCACAAAATAGGAGGAGGGCCAGTGGCAACAGATGCCCAGGAATTAGAAAAGTTGGGACTGTGGGCGGTGGTTGGACCTGCACGGAGTCCATCCCCACACACAGCAGAAGAGTGCGCTCAAAAAGCACCTTCTTGTGGTACTGAAGTTGGGGCCAGGTAGGTCTAGAACAAGTGCGGGAGAGGTGGAAACACAGTACCTTTCCCTCGCGTGGGACTTAAAGCTACAGGCACTCCTCTTCAGTTACTAGGGGTCCGTTCTGAGATAGTCCACGTGAGGAGCCTTCAAGGATTTCTTTCCCCCGGCTCAGCCCGGGTGACCTAAGAGAGGTACTGAATATCTGCTTTGTGCAGCGTCCCTCCGTTTTGCCCATCACACTCAAACTTCCTAGGGATGGGAAGTGGGGGAAAAAAAGGAGGAAGGGTTTGCAGCATCATGGCTATATACTAGCTGGGAGCCGGTGAAGAAACAAGCTCCCTCTTGCAAAACCCAGCGAACACCCTTGACGTTGGCATGGACCAAGCTGGAGGGCCGCGGCTGGGGTCTCCAGTGTCCTCTGTGCCCGTTCTCCCAGGTGCAGGGCGTTTCGCGCTTCGGGCCCGTGTGGTTGGCCAGCTTCGGGACGGTGCGCACCGTGTACGTGGCGGCCCCTGCGCTCGTCGAGCAGCTCTTGCGACAGGAGGGGCCCCAGCCGGAGCGCTGCAGCTTCTCACCCTGGGCAGAGCACCGTCGCCGCCAGCAGCGGGGTTGCGGGCTGCTCACCGCGTGAGTCCTCCCTGGCCCCAAAGCCCCAACGCCTGGCTGCTGCGTCCCTCTCCTGTAGCTGGTCTGGAAACAGTCTGTCTCGGGGTGTGGAAGGAGGCTGTCCTTTACCCCCAACCGTCTGGCACATTGTGCTTCCCAACCCAGCCTGTTTCGCTCAGGTTCAGGTAGAGCCCCGCCTCGGTCCCCCACCCATCTTCTTGTCTTTGGAGTCCGGAATCCTGGATCTGTTGAGGGGGGG
>RCUC01124606.1:0-13446 GCA_003697995.1 Taxidea taxus jeffersonii | reverse complement strand
TGTGTGTGTGTGTGTGTGTGTGTGTGTGTGATTATGTGGGTGGCCGGTGTTGTTTTGGTGTGATATGAATCTGACAGGTGTTTGACTTGAGATGTGTTTACCTGGGTGTGTTGCATAGGTGGGTGCATCTCTGGGCTAGAAGTGTGTTGAGTACATGCAGTTCATGGGTCACATGGATGTGGTGTGTGTCTTGTGTGTTGCACGAGGTGTAGGTGTGTGATGGAGGTCTGTTTCAGATTGTGGGTGGGGAGTAGGTGGTGTGTATGAATGATATGATATCCATGCACTGTGTTATTGTGTATGTGTTGTGTGTGGGTCACTTTTATCTTCGTTTCTGGTGTGTTTGTGCAGTGTAGTTTTGGGTGGACTCTGTGCTGTGTTTGGTGTAGCTGTGGTGTGTGCATGGTGTATGAGGCAGGGTGCTATTGATTATGGTCTCCTTAGGGTATGCTTATGGGAGGTGCGTGGTGTGCATATTGAATCGTTGTGTGTATGTGTGGTGTTTGTACTGTGCATGCATGGTGTGTTTGTGGGTGGGATAACTGTTGTGTGTTTCTGGCATGCATGGGGTGTATGTTATGTGACCAGTGCATATGTAGTGTATGCATGTGATTTATGCTGTCTCTGGGGAATACATTGTATTTTGGGAAGTATGGCTGTGTGTTGATTTTGGAATGGTTTCAGTGTGGGCGTTTGTGGATGTCTAGTGTGTCTGCCTGTAATACGCTGATTTCCTTTGGTCCTTGTGTAGTGATGTGAGATGTGGGTGAGGTGTAGAGTTATTTCACTTAGGCAGTGTTTATGGGGAGTTTGGGGGTGTATGTGTAGTGAATTCTTTGTTGCCTTACGGGTGGGTGTGATGGGAATGTGACGAGATTGTCCATAGGGGAGTGTAGTGTGTCTGTTGTGCGGTTGTGCATTTGTGTTTGTATGGGTGGTGTGTGTTGGAGATCTGTGTTATGTGTGGAAGAGGGATAGTGGGTATGGAGCACAGGGTGGTGTGTGTGGTCTCGAAGATGTGGGTAAGTGTGTGTGGTCTGTATGTTGTCTGTGTCATGTGTCTGCTGTTTGAGATGCACATGTGCAAAAGGGGTCAATGATGAGTGGTACCAGTCGGTTGGTTGTGTATTCTACAGGTGGTTTCAGTGTGGGAGTGTGTGGTGTTTTTTCTGGGAATACTTTGGACAGTATGTTGTGTGTGTTTCTGCTGTAGGGTTGGAGTGTGTTGGATATTTGATGTTACTTTGAGAGAGGTGTTGCCTACGTCTGCTGTCCTTCTAGTGTGTGTGTGCATGAGATGTGCACTATGAGTACTCTGTGTGGTGTTCATGGGTGTTCACCATCATGTGTGAGTGTGGTCTATGGGTGGTTCCTTTCTCTTGGTGACTTACCCGTGTTTGTGCTGCAGGTGTGGTGTGACTCTGAGTTTTCTGGGCATGGTGTGTTCCGTGTCTGGAATTTCTGGGTGGTATGCATGTTTGGTCTTATAGTCCTGTTTTAGGGTTTCTGTGTATGTCATGCCTGTGGTGTGATGTGGTCATGGATGATATCTGCCTGTTTGTGTGTGTGAAGTGTGCTGTGTATTTTGTATTTGTGAAATGCATGCTAGTAGGCTTTGTGGGTGGGTGTGTGTGTCTATGTGTGCACATGCCATATGTGTTGTGTGTATTGGTGGTGTGGGATGTATCTGAGAGATGTAGATGAGGGAACGTATTTTCCATGAGGTAGTAGGGTGCTCTCTGTGGTGTGTGTGTGAGTTTCGGAAGGCTTTGGGCTCTGTGTGCCTTCTTTCTGTTTGTGTGTATTATCAATGTTCTATGCAGGTAATCTATATGCATAGCTTGTATAGGGTGTTTTGGGGGTGACTTTGTTGGAGTTGAGGTGGATGGAATGTGTGTGTATGGTGTATGTCTCCTGTGGTTGGTTTTGGATGGGTGTGTATAGTAGGAGTGTGGGGTGCATTGTGTGTTTACCACGCATTGTGTGTGTGTTTGTCGTGAAAATGGGGAGTGTTTTCTATGATTCCCTGATAGGCATGTGCTACCTGTGTCCTGAGAGAGTCCTGGATGTTGCACCTATGACACCCAATGCTGTATGTCACATCTGGCCACTGCGTTTGGTTTGGGGTGGCCATATGCATTCATGTGGTTGTTTTATGTGTCCTGAGAATGCTGTGTATTCTGTGTATTTCTGGGCATCCTGTAAGTCCAGTGTATATGTGTGCCCTGTGTAGTTGTGGTGTGTGTATGTTGTATGCCTAAAAAGGATGGGCTCTTGGTGTAGGATATGGGTGTATGTTGCATGTGTGCTTTGGGTGTGATCTATTCATGCTGGGTCAGCAGGCTATGGGTGGTGCATGGTGTTTACGTGTAGTTTGTGCTGTTGTCCTGTGATGGAATGTGTCCATGTCCATGGATTCTGTGGTAGCCGTTGGTTGTTCCTCAGTTTGTGAGATATGCAGGGAGAGAGGGAATGTGCTTGGTGATTGTATGGCTAATCGTTGGTGCACTACCCACAGGACCTTGGGCAGTGACTCACGAAGATGGAGGACCATTGATTTGAGGGGCGATATCAGACACCACTTATGATAGCTGAACACAGAAAAGAAGCAAGAATTCCAAAAAATCAGGGATGATTCTCTATAAGTGAGAGCTCCTTGTCCCCTGAATGTAAGCCAGGACACAGTGGGAAATATGAAAGCTTATGGCAGTGCCTATTAAGGGGATCCACACAGGCATGGAAACAAGCTGAAAAATCAACCTGGGAAGAAGAGAACTAAGTACGTTTCCCCTTGGGCCAAGAATGAGACCAACTCCTATTCAAACCATTCACCTGTACTGCACACAAGTTTTTCCCGCTAAGCCTCTTCAGAAACCTGAACTTTCCAGATGTCCCAGGGGTTCTGAAACCCAATTTGGAAGGGCCCCACAGTGCAACATAACCACAGTCCTGAGAAGCCTGTGGGTGTCTCCTCTTTCAAGAGAGCCTATTGCTCTTTGACACAGACACGGAATGATCTGACAGGATCCTCTTGCTCCAGAAAATGAGAATAGGATAGTAGCATCTGGTGGGCTCAGTGGGCTAAGTATCTGGCTCTCGTTTGCAACTGAAGTCATGATCTCATGGGTAGGGCGATGGAGCACCCTTGTCTTGGTGTGTGCTGTGTGGGGAGCCCATACAAAGATTTTCTCCCTCTGCCCCTCTCCTTAGTCATGCCCACTCCTCATCCATCTATCTCAAACAAATCAATGATTTTCAGAATGGAACCACTAGCCCAGTCTCCCAACGTGTTGGTTTTGTTGGGTCTAAGAAACCACTCTGGGTTTGGGTGAAGGGACACCTCCACAAGCTCTACCAGAGAGTTGGTCAGCATGAGGCTTCCATTCTTCTTTTAGAAAGAGACCATGTCTGGACATAGGTATTTCTCCTGCCCTTTAAGCCAGGGACTAGACACAGCAATTGTTTTGGGAAAGCAGGTATTTCCCTTTTGTGGAAACTCCTTTGTTTGCAACTGGGCCTTTGGTCAATATTTATTACATATACCAGGAAAGAGCCCTTACCAGCCCTGGCAGAAAACTCTGCCTGCCTTTGCCATCTGGTCTCCAGAACGGAGGATTCAGAGTGACTACAAGACTAGAACTCCATTACTTACTGCATGCAGCGAAGCAGCATGAAGTCTCAAGGAGGAGCACCAGATTCCTTTTTGATATCCGACACTAAAGGTTTCTCACTGTGCACAGGACCACCACAGACGCTTGCCACTGATTACTGAGTGCTTGCTGTGTGAGTGACAGCTTCATAGGTCACAAATATGAACAAAGAGAATGTTGGAAGTTCACCAAGCTTAAGGGAATATCTACAGGAGGGCCAATATCGTCCATTCCAATGGTAATGAAACAATTCTGACATTTGTATTAACTTTGTTTTCCTTTGCTACACAAATGTGACCAGGCGTCTCTGAAAACCTCCCGCCCAACCTCTGCTGCCATATTCCAGTCCCCTATCCCTCTGAATGTCCGTGTATTTCTGAGCCCAAATTGCAATGGATTGTGGAACCCAACCGAATGCAGACGCCCCAGGGGCTCGGCCAGACTCCCAAGTTAACTGAGACACAGTATTCGAATGGCCTCAAGCCTGAAGCTAGTATGGAAGGAGAAGCAGTCGATGGGTGGTTGATACAGAGGGCCAGAGTTTTTCACAAGTGGTGAGAGTGTGAAGATGTCAAAAAGGAGGGGACTAGCAAGCACACTCTCCCAGGGAGCTCACGGTATCAGGAGTAAGAAACAGCTGTGGACTTGGGTAAAGGGAACCTCCATTGGCTATACCTGGGAGCCAGGTCAGCAAACAGCCTGGAATCTTCCTGCCAAAAGAGAATGGAAGCTTCTGGCCCTGGCTCCTTTTCTTCTCCTTCCCATCATTTAATACACGTAGGAGTGGCTTAGGGAGTGTAGGGATGTGTGTGTGTGTGTGTGTGTGTGTGTGTGTGTGTGTGTGTGTTGTTATGGGTGTGTGAAAGCCTCCTTGCTCTTTATATGATTAGTGTTTGGTGGTGATTGTTGTGTGTGTGTATGTGTGTGTGACTTTGTGGGTGGTCAGTGTTGTTTCAGTGTGATATGAATCTGAGAGTTGTTCTGATTCTTGAGGTGTGTTTTACCTATGTGTGTTGAATAGGTGAGTTCATTTTTGTGCTATAGGTGTGTTGAGTGTGTGCAGTTCTTGGGTGGCGTGGATGCGGTATGTGTCTTGTTTCTTGCACGTAGTGTTGGAGTGTGATAGGGATGTGTTTCGTATGGTGGCTATTTGATGTGTCTCTAGTGCCTATAGGTGGGGTAGGTGGTGTGTATGTATAATGCTCATGCACTGTGTTACTAGGTTATCATTTTTGTGTGGGTTGTTTGTGTTCGTCGTTTCTGGTGTGTGTGTGGTATAGTTTTGGGTGTACTATGTGTGCTGAGTTTTGTGTACCTATGGTGAGTACATGGTGTGTTTGTGGGGAGCTGTTTAATGTGTCTCTGGTATGCTTGTAGAATATGCGTCGTATGCATGGTGAATCGTGTTGTGTGTATGGCGTTTGTGTTGTGTATGCATGGTGTGCTTCCATGTAGGATAAGTGTTGTGAGTCTGGTATATTCTGAGTGTGTATTGTTACGTGGCCAATGCATATGTAGTATGTGCATGTAATTTATGCTGTCTGTGCAGTGTGCATTGTATTGTATAAAGTATGGCTCTGTGTGTTGGTTTGGGTATGGTGTCAGTGCATTGTCATGCAAATGATTTTGCATATGTCTGGTGTGTCTGAGATTAATATACTGAATTCCTGTGGTCCACACGTGGCGAATTGAGCTGTGGGTGAGGGGTAAAGTTGTGCCCTGTTGGCAGTGTATGTGGGCATTGTGTGTCCTGTATGTGTAGTGATTTCTTGGTTGCATGTGGAGTGTGTGAGAGGGAATAGGTGATGAGATTGTCCATTGGGATGTGTGGTGTGTCTGTGGTGTGGTGGTGCATTTGTGTTTGTATGGTGTTGTGTGTTGTAGATATGTGTTATGTGTGGAATAGGAGAGGTGTGTTGGAGTACAGGGTTGTGTGTGTGTGGTCTCCATGGTTTCAGTGGTGTCTTTTGACTATATGGTCTATATGGCGTCTGTGCCATGTCTCTGCAGTTTTTGATGTAGATGTGTAAAAGGGGTCAACAGTGAGTGGTATGAACCGATTTGGTGTGTGCTGTACAAGTGGTTTCAGTGTCGGAATGTGTGGTGTTTTTGCTGGGCATATTTTGCATGGCATGGGATGTGTGTTTGTGCTGTAAGGATGGCATGTGTTGGAGGTGTGATGTACCTGTGAGGAAGGTATTACCTATGTCTCCTGTCCTTCTGGTGTGTGTGTGTGTGTGTGCTATCATTGCCCTGTGTGGTGTTCATTGGTTTCACGGTACATGTGTGAGTGTGGTTTATGAGTGGTACCTGTCTCTGCATGACTGACTTACCCGTGTTGGTGTTGTAAGAGTGGTGTGACTCTGATTGTTCTGGGTATTGTGTGTTCTGTTTCTGGAATTTCTTGGTGGTATGCATTTTTGGCCTTGTTGTCCCGTTTTGGGTGTGCTCAATGTGTAGTGCCTGTGGTTTGGTGTGGTGCATGCCTAATGTCTATGTGTTTGCATGTGGCAAGTGTGCTGCATATTTAGTATTTGTGGAGTGGACACCTGTAAGCTTTGTTTGTACTTTTGCCCATTGGTGCAACGGTCATAAGTGTTGTCTGTTTGGGGTACATGTTATGTATTTGTGAGGTACAGACGTGGGGAATATTTCTCCTATGAGGTAGGAGGGTTGTGTATGTCGTGCATGTGAGTTTCGATATTCTATGGGCTCTGTCTGCCTTCTCTGTGTTTGTGTATAATATTGCTGTTCTGTGAAAGTGATCTACATGTGTAGATTGTATGGGGTATTTTGTATGTGACTGTGTTTGATCAACCTAACCATTGCCTGGGTGATGGTTAGCCTGAATTCCTTTTCCAACATAGTTTTTTGGTCCATATTCCAATAGGTCTGATGGAGAAGGCACTGGCTCTGAACTTTCCTCTATTGGGATTTTCTCTTCGTAGTCCTTTTGGTGAGAGATGAGTGAGGGGATGTGTCACTGAATGTATGAACCGTGATCCAGGCAATGTGCACCCTGGAACACTTCTGAGCAATCAGGGGTCCTCACGAAAAAGTAATAGAAAAGTAAAAAAAGGAGAGAGAAAGAGAGATACAGAAAGAAAAATAAAATATAACCCAGCCAGAATGGGTCCCAAATGTAGATTTATAAAGTATACAAACAAAAATGGACAGAAAATCGAGAAAAGTCAATGACAGGAAAAAAGGAATCCAGCAAAAATGAGTCCCAAGTAAAAGATTTATATAATACCAGAACAAAAACAAAAAACCAGATACACTGACAGAAGAAAATGTTAGGAGGGGGGTTATAAATCCTCAATGTGGGCAAAGAAGTTTATTTTGACACTTTCTGGATGTATCTTTATAACTTTGTTGAAGGACTCAACTTTCAAAAGATAAGGCGGTATAAAATTGGTTTATTATAAGGGTAGTATTGATTGGGGAAAGAGGATCACCGTGAAGCTTATCTCTATGTGAATTTTAAAAGGGAAAACAAAAGAAAATCAAGGTATATGTATCCAAGTGGCTCAAGTGAAAAGGTTAGTATGGAATTTGTTATATTGAACCTCTCATTGTGAGGGTAAACAGGTTCTAATTAAAAAAAAATAAAAAAAACAAGAATAATGGGAACATCTGACTGATATCAGAATATAAACAAAAGGGGCTGGGGCCACCAGAAGCGACACACTGGAAAGTAATACACCAATACAAGAGTGCCCTGTGATTGGGGACCTGTATCAACTTGGAGTCTAGTTGAAAGTACTCAAAAAGAGCGGAAAATTTTAAGGGGAAATGGTGGAATCAGGTGGTTAGGGACAGTGGCTTCAGCTCACGGACTCAGGATGGCCACCGTTGGTGCTGAGACAGAGAGAGTGCAGTGAAGAAGTCAGGCGTTGGTCCCTGTGCAACTGGCACTCATGAGAGCATCTGGATGGTGGCACACGTGAGAGAATCTGGTGTGGATGTCAGCCAGTGCTGTCCAGAACCACTGCCTTTTGCACACTGCATGCACACTACACGACCAAGGTCTGAGTCGTGCTCCACACTCTACCCTGAAAGAGGCCCGTGCAGGCACTAGCCAGTTCTCTCGAGGCCCAGGTGAGAGTCTGAACACTCCCAGCCAGGGCCAGCTTGAAAATCTCAGTGTTATATCTCAGGTTGGGACCTCTCTGGTGGTCTGACCCTGCCAGCCAGCCATGGCAGAGGCTGCCACTGGAAGCAAGCACTCTGGACTCGTACTTCTCGTGGTTTTGGGTACAAGTGGGAGCTCCTGGGACCCCCGAGACTGTCACTGGGGATGTTCTTTCCTGGTGGCAGAGGAGGAGTTTATGTGCTCTAGAGCATCCATAGGGGAACAGACTGAGGCTTCACTCTGAGACACAGGTCTGGGTTAAGTTTGCTTTCCTCTAAACCTCCAAAGAACCGCTGAGAGCCACCAAGGGGAGGAAAATGAAACAATATAAAACAACAATGCAAAACAAAACAAAAAGCCTCTAGAAAACAAAGGCCTGAAAAGCCGTTTTTCTCTGAGCCGAGCCCCTTGATAGGGCTGGGAGAACTCAACTCTAGCAAGACTGCCTGAAACTGTGAGTAGCAGGTCCCTCCTCAAGAAAGCCAGCCAAAAAAGTCCCAAAACAATAAAGAAAAAAAACCAGGAGGACAACCATCACTACATTATAGGCACAACTTTTATTTTTTATTCATTCTCATTATTATCATATTTTACAAAATGTTTTAATAAATTTTAACCTATTTACCATCACAATGAGATGTTCAGTACAGCAAGTTTCATAATAACCTCTTAACTTCAATTTTTAGATAGATATGCCTGTATTTTTCTTTTGCTTTTCTAATTTTATTCATATTCCTATAGAGATAAGCTTCACTGTAAAACCCCTTCTCCAATCAATGCTACCCCTATATGTAAATGAGTTTTAGTCCCCCTTTATCTTAGGAACGTTGAGTCCTTTAACAAAAATATCAAGGTACACCCAGGAAGAATCAAAATTAACTTCATCTAACTTCATCACTAAGAATGTATAACTGCTCTCCCATCTTTTTATTCTGTCATTGTTTCTGTGTATTTGTTTTTGTCTAGTAGAGTATAAATCTTATACTTGGGGTTTATTTTGGCTGGGTTCTCTTTTTCTGTTCTTGTCATTTACTTTTCTCAGTCTTTTTGTTTCTCTGATTTTGTTTGTGTATTTTATAATTCTTACCTTTGAGCCCATTCAGGCTGGGTCTTCTTTTTATTTTTTCTTAATTTTCCTCTCTCTCTCTCTCTCTCTCTCTCTCTCTCTCTCTCTCTCTCTCTCACTTTCTCTCTCTCTCAGTGGGGACTCCCGATTGCTCAGAAGCATTCCAGATTGCACCTTGCCTGCACCAGGGATGATATATTCAGTATAACATCCCCTCAGCCATCTCTCACCAAAATGACTAGGAGGAGGAATGACCAACAGAGGAAAAATTCAGACTGTGCCCTCTCCATCAGAGCATAGAAGCGTTTTCAAATATATGCATGGAAGCCAAAGGACAGTGCTGTGTGCCAGAGCTCTAAGACACCACCTTTCAGCCACCTCTTGTTCCATGAAGCTGAAGCATTTTCCAGGGGACCTGTAAAAGGTGAAGGAGAACTTCATATTGCTTGCACAGAGAAATAAGGTTGTTAGGGCTGCCACCTTCAACAAACACATTGTGTCTGAAATGTTCTGCCAACAGGACACAAGGTGTTAGTGGAGAGTGGTGTAGAACGTTTTTATAAATGTGAGTTTTAGAAGACTAACAGGAGGGTCTTATACTTGAAGTCTCAAAACTGTCAGTTCTAACAGTTTCAATGTTCCTACGATTTCAAAATTGTCATAAGTCCGTCCTTAGGCAAATTTCCCTCCTGACATTTGGAACATTTTCAACAGAGGCAGACAGTTTGGGCGGCCACGGAATGTGTTCTCCCAATGTACACTTTAGAAACCTAAGAAAAGTGCCATGTTCTAAATTCACAATTTCAAAAGTGTCTAGACACCACCTTTTTACTATCTTCTTTCCTAAAGTGATATGCAATTTTGAAAAATGTGTGCATGCCTGAAGAACATGCACTAAACAAAGCCCTTTTAGTTGTTACAGTACACTGTAGAGAAAGTGCCATGCAATGAACCTCTGCAATTTGATGATACAGAAGTTTTCCAGCATGTGCAAAAATGTGAGAAAACTGATATACACAAAACCGTGATCAGGCAACTCTGAGTAGAATAAAACCTTCAAAGACCATCTTGATGCAGGAAAAGAGCCTCATCAAACGTGTGTTTGTCTGTGTGTGTGTGTTTCTGTGTGAAAGCATAAGGGACCTGCTATATGCTTAACTCAGAAAAAAGACCCTTTTGGCTACTATCTACTTCAGGAAACTGGAAGTGTTCAAAAGTTACATGAAGTTTCACACATCCTGTATGTTTCTGCATGTACCTGTTTGGTGTGATAGCCTTGAATCTGAGAAAGAGCCCTGAGAGGAAAGTTCTATACACGTAACCCTCATCCTACCACTCTGAGTAGAAAGCATTCTACTGAGATGTGTGATACAATTGCCTCTGAGTCTGAATATTGAACTTGAACCTCATTCACTGAAATATGGAAGCTAGTCCCAAAATAGGTGCAGATGCAGAAGAAAGTGCCTTAAGAAAGATTGCTGTGGGGAAACAGAAACAAAACCTAAACTCCCTTTCCAAAGTATATAGGAATGCATAAGGAAAATGCTATGCACATAGAGAAACCTCGTGGTTCTGAATGTAACTTGCAATGAAGAGCATATGTCATAGTGAGAGAGCACATTTCAGATAAACGTGTGGAAATACTAAAGAAGGCTCTCTTTAGTAACTTTTTAAGTTTCAACACTGTGAGTTCCAACAGTTTCCATATCTCTACAGTTTCAAAATTGTTGAGAGTCCATCCTGATGCATACTAACGTCAAGACATTTGAAGCATTTTCAAAAGATGTAGACAGTTTGGACGACCAAAGTTCGTGCTCTCCCAATGTATGTTTTAGAGGCCAAAGAAGAGTTCCATGCACTTAATTCCAGTTTCAAACCTGCCCAGAGCCTGTATTTGTTCCAACTTCTTTCCTCAACAAAGAAGACATAGCAACTAATGTGTGTAGGCCTGAAGAAGTTTCACAAAACCAAGCCCTTTCCATTGTCACAGCACACTGTAGGGAAAAGTTCATTCAAAGAATTTCCACTCTCTGGGCTATAGCGGACATTTCAGCCGTGTACAAATATGTGGGGAAACTGCAACACACATAACCCTGGTCCAGCAACTCTGCAGATAATGGAACTTTGAACAAATATCTGGATGCAGGGAAAAAGCCTCCTCCAACGTTTGTAAGGAATTGTGAGGGAACTGCCCTGGGCTTCACTCAGAAACAAGAATTTTCCAAATAGGATTGGGTCCTCGAACCTGGAAGGGTTCCAATAAAGTGGCATATAGAATCACACATCCCATATGGTTCTTCCCATACCTATTTGGTGTGGTAGCCTTGACTGTGAGATTGAACACTGAGTGGAAAGTGCTTTATATGTAACCCTCATCCTGCCGCTCTGAGCAGGATGCATGGTAGGATGATGTGTGATTCCTTTGATTGTGTCACAGAACAGAGAACGTGCACCTCCTTTACTGAATGATGCAAGCACAACAGCAAAGTAGGTGCAGACTCAGGAGGATGCGCCAAAAGACACATGACAGTGGGGAAATAGAAGCAGAGTGTATGTTAAATCATTAGAAAAACGACATGCACTCAAACCTGTTGTTTCAGAGTGTAAGTTGCAATAGGAGCGCATATGTCAGGGTGACAGAGAACGTTTCATATAAACGTGAGGACATCTTCCAGAAAGCTCCCTGCCCATAACTCTTTAAGTTTCAACCCTGTCAGTTCCAACAGTTTCCCTGTCCCTGCAGTTTCAAAACTGTCGAGAGTGTGTCCCGAAGCACACTTTCTTCATGACATGTGGTGCATTTTCAACAGATGTAGACAGTTTGGATGACCACAGATCTTGCTCCTCCAAGATACGTTTTAGAAGCCTAAGGGCAGTACCAGGCACTTAATTCACATTCCAAACTTGTCCAGAGTCCGTCTCTGTTCTCTCTTCTTTCCTTGACTGTGAAGACATAGCAACTAGTGTGTGTATGCCTGAAGAAGTTTCATGAAACCGAGCCCTTTCCATTGTCACAGAACACTGCAGGGAAAACGTCATTCAAAGAATATCTGCTGTCTGGGCTATAGGGGCCTTTTCAACCTTGTGCAAATATGTGGGGAAACTGCAACACATGTAACCCTGGTCTGGTAACTCTGGAGAATGCAGCTTGAACCAACATCTTGATGCAGGGAAACAGCCTCCTGCAACGTGTGTAAAGAAGTGTGAGGGAACTGCCCTAGGCTTCCCTTTGAGAAACAATACTTTTCCAAATAGGATTTGTTCCTCGAACTTGGAAGGGTTCCAATGATGTGGCTTGTAGAATCACACATCCCATATGGTTCTGCCCATACCTGTTTGGTATGGTAGCCTTGACTCTGAGAAAGAGCACTGAGCAGAAAGTGCTATATATGTAGCCCTCATCCTGCAGCTCTGAGCAGAATGCATGGTAGGGTGATGTGGGACTCAATTGATTCTGACTCAGAACACAGACCTTGCACCTCCTTCAATGATCGGTGGAAGCACAACCCCATAGTAGGTGAGGACTCTGAAGGATGTGCCATAGGAAACAAGAGAGTGGGGAAACAGTAACCGAAACAAAAGTGCCTCTCAAAGTGTGGGTTACTGCAATAGGAAAATGCACTCAAAAACACCTGTTGGGGGACGCCTGGGTGGCTCAGTTGGTTAAGCGGCTGCCTTCGGCTCAGGTCATGATCCCAGCGTCCTGGGATCGAGTCCCACATCGGGCTCCTTGCTCGGCAGGGAGCCTGCTTCTCCCTCTGCCTCTGCCTGCCTCTCTGTCTGCCTGTGCTCGCTCTCTCTCTAACTAATGAATAAATAAAATCTTAAAAAAAAAATTAAAAAAAAAAAACAAAAAACACCTGTTGGGTCAGATTGGTTCTTGCACCCAAGAACATATGTCATGGGGACAGAGGGCATTTCAGATCAACGTGGAGCAGCCCTAACATAGGTCCCTGTACGTACTACTTATGTTTCAACAAAGTGGATAGCAACAGTTTCCATCTTTCTACAGTTTCAAAGTTGTCAAGAGTCTGTCCCTATGCAAACTTCCTCCAAAATGCTTGAAGCATTTTCAACAGATGTAGACCATTTGGGCGACCAGAGATCGTGCTCTCCCAATGTACTTTTCAGAAGCCAAAGAACACTGCACTGCACATAACTCACAGCTGCAAGTGTCCAGAGTCCATCTTTGTACTCTCTTCTTTCCTGAAGGGATAAGCCATTTCAACTAATGTGAGCACGATTAAAGATGAGCCATTAAACAAGCCCTTTCTATTGCGACAGCATACTATGGAGAAAGAGCCTTTCAACGAATGTCCACTCTCTGGGCTACAGAGGCGTACTCTCCATATGAAAAATGTGAGGAAACTGCTATGTACGTAACTCAGATCAGTAAACTCTGAGTAGAATGCACCTTTCAATGAACATCTCGATCCAGTGAATACACAGGAGCTCAAACGTGTGTGTGGAAGCGTTCGGAAACTGCCGTATGCTTAACTCGGAGAAACAAGATTTTGACGACTAAGATCTTGTTTCACAAACCTGGAAGAGTTTCAAGGAAGTGACATGCAGAATCACACTGCCCGTATGGTTTT